>JAJPUD010001313.1:223456-266202 GCA_023553655.1 Myrmecobius fasciatus | reverse complement strand
TTTTTTTTTTTTTTTTTTTTTTTTTTTTTTTTTTTTTTTTTTTTTGTATCTCCGGTGCCTAGCCCATAGTAGGTACTTAATAAATACTTACTGACTAATTGATTGACTTATAGGGCAAGAGGTATAAAGATAGGGTAATAAAAAAGAAAAGAAATAGAAAGAAAAAAGAGGTGACTGAGACATCTTTTTAAAATAGCGAGAAAAGAACAGAAAGAAGGCTAGACAAACTAAACAATTTAACTTTGAAGAGTTACAGGTTGATCTTATTAAATACTTTAAAAAGAAAAGTAAGTTGGATATAATAGATACCTGCTGTTTCATATACAAACTGCTTTTTTTTTTGGTGCTACTATGTATATGCAAATGTCCATTCTATTTTGTGTTTAAGTTCAGAATATAAATTAAACTTACAAAAAAAACTTTGTTGAATTTGTTAGATTAAATGAACTATGCAATAATATGCATTCCACTAAGCCTTAAAATACCATCTAAAAGTAAGTGATGATGATTATTGTTATTATGATCATCATAGTAGCTAATCTTTTGGGAGAAATAGAAATAATATTTCAAATACTTTCCATTATAGTCACTCTATTCTTTGGTTCCTACAACCATTTTAGTTTTGTACAGGTGTGGATTCTAATTTGGTTGTAGATTATGCCTGGCTTTATGGAGCCTCAGACCACTGTGAATTTTGCTCATTTTTCAAGTCTCTATTTCTTGACCTAAATAGAGTTCTGAACCTCTCCTAGACTTTGATTCCCATGCTGAATTCAGAACTAAACATATTTATCTGAATTGGAGCTTTTGTACCTTCATCCACATCCATACTCACATGTTGAACTGAAACATTACAGAAAATTAGTAGAAGTTATGATAATACTTATGCGGTACTTCAAAGTTTGCAAAGTATTTTGAATATATTACCTGATAGGACTCAAATACCTAGAAAAGAGAAAAAAGGACAATAAATAAGTTTTTATTCCCTCTTGTTTTGTTCTCCATTTTCCCAATCTTCTGGCATGGATGAGGAGGAAACTGTAGGACAGCTTTTTTTGGGGAGGGAAAAGCATATGTTCAAAGATTTGAAACATAAGAGAAATCTTGACTTATTCATTTCTTTGGGTGATTTCAAAAGGAACAATATTATTTCACATCTGTTTTGAGCTTGTGATACAGACATTAGGATAGATTTTGACTTCATTAACTTTTTTTCTTTTGTAATTTTCAATGATTAAATTTTGCTCAGCATAGACTAAGTGTTTTACTATGGTGAATTAAATTGATAGAAATTCTCAAAGTCAAAGTCAATGTGAATATGTTTATTTTTAAATTTGAAATAGAAAATGTCAAGGTTGTATGTTTTAGAATTTATTTTTTCTTAAAAGAAAATTTGATGTTTTCATGAAATATTTTATTGAAATTAATTCTTTGAATGATTTGTAATTTTATTGGTGAAAATGAACTTTCACCAAGGCAGATTGCAACTTTTCCACACTTTCTTGTCATATTTGGTTCTTGTGCATATTTTTCTATAAATCTACAGGAGACTTATCTAACATTTTAGAAGTTTTCCTTTTGTTCTTTTGTTACATTCATATTGAACTTGTGTTGTCCATCTATTTTCTCATTCTTAGTTTGAGACCAGTGCATCTTTCTTTTGCAGCATTCATATCTTCTATATATTTCCTTGTATGGAAGTTGCTGCTGTGCTTAACAAATGTTGGTTAGTTGACTGCTAACAACAAGCTGTAACAGATTTATTCCTACCAGATACCATTCCACTGCTTTTTGAGTTCTTTAAATGCTAATTTAAAAAAATTCAACAAACATTTGTTAAATACTTATTATCTATAATGCACTGTGCTTGTTGCCTGATGCTTGGGTTACATTTACTAAAATGAAATTGTATTAATTTCAAAAGAAAGAGAATGTTAATTGGGTGGAAAATAAGGAGATAAGATCAGGACAGACTTTTTTTTTTAAAGTTAGCACCTGAGCTTTGAAAGAGACTAGGGATTCTATGAGGTGAAGATATGGAGGGACATAAGGGGACACTTATACAAAGACACAGATGTGGCAGATCAGTTTGATCTGGATCAGTTTGACTGGAATAGAGAATGTAATACTTCTTTTAAAGTAATTGAAGAAAGATTGGAAAGGTAGGTGGAGAGAAGTTTCTCAATGCCAATGGCAATAGGGAGCCACTGAACATTTTTTGACTAGGGAGGTGAAGATCTGTGTTTTAGGAATATCTGTTTGTCAGCTGTGTAAAGAATGCCTTGGAAAAAGGAGGGACTAGAATAAAGGACTCTGCTAAGGAAGTTATTGAAGTAGTTGAGGTGGAAGGTGATATTATAGTAGACCATAATCCAGTAATGTAGAGTCTAAATGCCTAGAAGATAGTAGATGCAAGACATGTTATGGGAGATAAGTTTGACAGGCCTTGGCCACTGATTAGATGTGGGGAGTTAGGGAGTGAAAGATCAAGGATAATTTCAAGATCCTAATTTTGCCATATTCAATTTTGATTTTATGTGTGTGCGTGGTTGTTCTTACTGTTTACATTTTTTCAAAAAGATTCAGAGGCCATACTCTCTAGAACTAGAAAAACTACAACACTGGGATCTATAAATCTTTAGAGCAGGACTTTACTAACCTCTACAATTAGACTTTTTTAACTCCTTTCATTTGCACAGTTTTATTCAACTCTGTAGATAAACCCAGCCCTATTAGATACTAGTCTGCATTTCTGTTGCAAGATGCCATTGCTAGTTGGGAAAAGACAAAAGATCAATCTCTTTTATCCTAGCTCTTTTTGGCAAGAGGCCCTCTGGGACTCACTACTTCACCTAGTTAACTTATTTTTCATATTAGTCCACATAATTGAGTGGCAGTTCACAGGCTGGGAAAAAAGACCATAGTCCCAGGCAAAAACTTAGCTGAATTTCTGGTCTTTTCAAAGGCAAATTCAACTACTCAAAGTCTGAAAGAGGCACACCTTTACATTTCATCATCTCTTACCTGTCTGCTAGTGAGCCTACTCAAAGTCTGAAAGCTTCCTATTTTCATCAGATGGTTTGAAAGGATCAAATGGACACCTCTCAGATACCCTAAATTAGCAAGGTCTAGAGCCTTTTCTCATCACAGATTTATTCCCATAGCAACCTGAGAACACTGGATTGCAACAGTGGCTTATTTGTATTATTCAAAGGCTGCCTAAATTCACAGAATCCCTACAAGGAAACCTTGTTCTCCCAGAATACAGACAGATAGGAAATCCCCCTTTCTTCCAGTTCCCACATATGGAAATACTGGGATTCTAGAAATGGAAAGGAATGTAATGATCATTGAATTGAACTCTTTCCTTCATTTTTGCAAATAAAGATACTGTCAGTAATTGAGCATCCAAGATCATATAGCTACTAGATTGGCTGGCTGGTTGTCCCTTGTTCTTGAAGAGGACTAGTCGATTTACAGTGTGTCTGATTATGACTGATCAGACCAATATGAGCTTGGAGTGTTCTGCCACAGGCTGGCACCAGCCCAACAGAGCTATACTCTCTGTGGTAGAGTTGGAATTCTTGGCAGTTCAGTTTGAAAAAGGACCTCAGTGACTGGTATCCTATCCTACCAGGGGATCTTCAAAATCTTCCTAAAATAATTTAAATGTAAGTGATTCAGTTTTTTGTCATGGAGCTGGTATGTTGTCCAGGTTTCACAGGCATACAACAATGAGATCAGCGCAAAGGCTTTGTAGAACTTCCATCTGGTAGTCCATCTTATACCTCTCCTCTCCCACACTTTCCTTCAGTTTCCCAAACATTGAGCTAGCTCTGGCTATGCACTGGCTATGCATGTGTCAATCTCATTATCATTGTGAACATCCCTGGTAAGAGAATTTATCTATAGCATTCAAAACTTCATCATTTGCTGTAACTGATGGATTACACATATGGATGGTGTGGTGCTGGCTGTGTATTCTTAGTGTTAATTGTTGGGCCAAAATTAGCACAAGAAGTAGAGAATTGATCCCTATTTTGTTGCATCTCAGCTTCAGGGGTTGCATTGACTGCACAATCATCGTCAAACAAAAAATCATGCATCATCAATCCCTTCACTATAGTTTTGGCTTTGTAGCCTTTTCAAGTTGAAGAATTTACCATCAATATGCTAACTGACTATCATTCCAAGTTAGTAGTGTTTAAAGTGGACTTTTGGAAGAAGATATGCACTTCAGAGTTTATTCAAATAATTCAATAAATTGTTTTGGGAATTGTACCATATTTACCTTTTAGACTTTGCAAAGCTTCATGGTAAAAGGCACTATATAGCAGCCATTTTGGTTGATGAAGTTTAATGAGTACAGATGTAGATAAATTAGCCCTTCCTAGGATTTTTCTTTAATTAGCCAAAATATGTCAGAAAAATGAGACCTCTCTTGAATAACCTATTCTGACCTGGTTTGATCTGGAGCTTAGAACTTGAACCTTACATCAACTTTATTTTATTAGTGATAGAGAATCATTCTCACTAATTGATATTTGTGTCAGAATTGCAACTCACTCACTTGGACTTTCCTTGAAACTTGGCCTTATGGACTAAATTTAACTATTTTAAAAAACATTCTTTTAACATTTTCAGTTTTCATAATTTACTTTTAGGTATAAATTTTTTATTTATATTTTTTTCCTCTTTCCCTTGACAACCAGCAATCTGATATAGGTCATACATATGTAATAATATTAAATCTATTTCAACATTAATCATGTTGTGAAAGAAGAATTAGAACAAAAGGAAAAAAGCATAAAAAGGGGGGAAAATGTGAAAATAGTATGCTTTGACTGCACTCAGACTCCATAGTCCTTTCTCTGGATGTGGATAGCATTTTCCATCATGAGTTTTTTGGAATTGTCTTAGATCGTTGTATTACTGAGAAGAGCTAAGTCTATCAACATTGATCATCTTACAAATATTCCTGTTACTATATAAAAATTCTTTTGGTTCTGCTCACTTAACTCAGCATCAGTTCATGTGAGTCTTTGCAAGTTTTTTTCTGAAATCTAGCTGTTCATCATTTCTTATAGAACAGTAGTATTTATTTACATTCATATTCTACTATTTGTTCAGCTTTTCCCCAGTTGATGGATAAGCCCTCAATTTTCAATTCTTTGCCCCCACAAAGAGAGCTGCTATAAATATTGTTGTACATGTGGGTTCTTTTTCCTTTTTTATGATTTCTTTAGAATATAGACCTTGCAGTGGTATGGCTGGATCAAAGGGTATGCATAGTCCTATGACCCTTTGGATATAATTCCAAATTGCTCTCCAGAAATGGATCAGTTCACAACTTCACCAGGAATGCATTAATGTTTCAGTTTTCCCATATCCTTTCTAACATTTATCATTTTCCTTTTCTGTAAGATTAACCAATCTGATAGGTGTGAAGTGGTACCTCAGAGTTGTTTTGATTTGCATTTCTTTATTCAATAGTGATTTAGAGTATTTTTTCATATGACTATAGATAGCTTAAATTTCTTTTTTTTATTAAAGCTTTTTATTTGTATAACATATGTATGGGTAGTTCCCCAGCATTGATCTTTACAAAGCTTTCCATTACAAATTTTACCCCCAGTCTCCTCCCCTCTCCTAGATGGCAGGAAGTGCACTACATGTTAATAATGTTGAAATGCTTGAGAAGTTATGCAAGAAAAATCCTATCTACAAGAAAAAAAAGAAAATCAGAGAAAGGCAACACAATGCAAGCAAATGTCAATAGAGATCATGAAAATGTTACGTTGTGGTCCATATTTCATATCCCTCTCTCTGGGTGAATATGGTTTTCTTCAGTGAACAATTTGAACTGGTTTGAGACAATTCTTTGTTTCAGAGAGCCATGCCCATCAGAATTGATCATCATGTAATATTGTTGTTGCTGTGTATGATGATCTCCTGGTTCTGCTTGTTTCACTCAGCATCAGTTCATGCAAGTCCCTCCAGGCCTCTCTGAAATCGTCCTGCTGGTCGTTTCTTACAGAGCAATAATATTCCATAACATTCATATACCATAATTTATTCAGCCACTCTCCAATTGATGGGCATCCCTTCAGTTTCCAGTTTCTAGCCACTACAAAAAGGGCTGCCACAAACATTCTTGCACATGTGGGTCCCTTTCCCTCCTCTAAGATCTCTCTGGGAAATAGGCCCAGTAGAAACACTGCTGGGTCAAAGGGTATGCACAGTTTGACAACTTTTTGAGCATAGCTCCAAATTGCTCTCCAGAATGGTGGGATCCGTTCACAGTTCCACCAACAATGTATTAGTGTCCCAATTTTCCCACATCCCCTCCAACATTCATCATTATCTTTTCCTGTCATTTTAGCCAATCTGACAGGGTGTAGTGGTACCTCAGAGTTGTCTTAATTTGCATTTCTCTGATCAATAGTGATTTGGAGCAACTTTTCATATGACTGGAGATGGTTTTAATTTCATCATCTGAAAATTGTCTGCTCATATCCCTTGACCACTTAGCTATTGAAGAGTGGCTTGAATTCTTATATATATGAGGCAATTCTCTATATATTTTGGAAATGAGGCCTTTATCAGAACCATTAAATGTAAAGATGATTTCCCAATTTGATGCTTCCCTCCTAATCTTGTCTGCATTTGTTTTATTTGTACAGAAACTTTTTAACTTAATATAATCAAAATTATCCACCTGGTGTTCAATTAGGAGTTCCAGGTCTTCTTTGGACATAAATTTGTTCCATCTCCACAGGTCTGAGAGATAAACTATATCATGTTCCTCTAACTTGCTTACAAAGTCCCTCTTTATATCTAGATCATGAACCCATTTAGATCTTATCTTGGTATATGGTGTTAGGTATGGGTCAAGCCCTAATTTCTTCCACACTAGTTTCCAATTTTCCCAGCAGTTTTTGCCGAATAGTGAGTATTTATCCCAAAAGCTGGGGTCTTTGGGTTTATCAAACACTAGATTGTTAAGGTTAATGCCTAGGTTGTCCTGATAACCTATCCTGTGCCACTGATCAACTGCTCTATTTCTTAGCCAGTACCAAATGGTTTTGATGACTGCTGCTTTATAATATAGTTTTAGATCTGGTACAGCAAGGCCACCTTCATCTGCCTTTTTTCTTCATTAATCCCCTTGAAATCCTTGACCTTTTGTTTTTCCAAATGAACTTTGCTACTATTTTTTCTAGATCTGTAAAATAATTTCTTGGGAGTTTGATTGGTATGGCATTAAATAAGTAGATTAGTTTGGGTAGTATTGTCATTTTTATTATGTTCGCTCTGCCTACCTATGAGCACTTAATATTTTTCCAATTGATTAGGTCTGATTTTATTTGTGTGGAAAGTGTTTTGTAGTTTAGTTCGTATAGTTTCTGACTTTTCCTTGGCAGATAGATTCCCAAATATTTTATCCTATCATCTGCTATTTGGAATGGAATTTCTTTTTGTATCTCTTGCTGCTGAATTTTGCTGGTAATATATAAAAATGCTGATGATTTATGTGGATTAATTTTGAATCCTGCCACTTTGCTGAAGTTGTGAATTGTTTCTAGTAGTTTTTTAGTTGAGTCTCTAGGGTTCTCTAAGTATACCATCATGTCATCTGCAAAGAGTGATAATTTGGTTTCTTCATTACCTACTCTAATTCCTTTTATCTCTTTTTCTTCTCTTATTGCTAAAGCTAACATTTCTAATACAATATTAAATAGTAATGGTGACAGTGGGCAGCCTTGTTTAACTCCTGATCTTATTGGGAATGGTTTTAGTTTGTCTCCATTACATATGATACTTGCTGATGGTATTAAATAGATGCTACTGATCATTTTAAGGAAAAGCCCATTTATTCCTATACTCTCTAGTGTTTTTAATAGGAAAGGGTGTTGGATTTTATCAAAGGCTTTTTCTGCATCTATTGAGATAATCATATAGTTTTTGTTAATTTGGTTATTAATATAATTAATTATGCCGATAGTTTTCCTAATATTGAACCAGCCCTGCATCCCTGGTATAAAGCCTACTTGGTCATAGTGTACTATCCTGGGGATGACTTTCTGTAATCTCATTGCTAATATCTTATTTAAAATTTTTGCATCAATATTCATTAGGGAAATTGGTCTATAGTTTTCTTTCTCTGTTTTCACCCTACCTGGTTTAGCTATCAGCACCATATCTGTCTCATAGAAGGATTCTGGCAGTATACCTTCTGTCCCTATTTTCTCAAATAGTTTGTGTAGTATTGGAATTAATTGCTCTTTGAATGTTTGGTAGAATTCACATGTAAATCCATCTGGTCCTGGAGATTTTTTCTTAGGGAGTTGGTTAATAGCTTGTTCTATTCCTTTTTCTGATATGGGGCTATTTAAATAATTTATATCCTCTTCTGTTAACCTGGGCAATCTATATTTTTGTAGATATTCCTCCATTTCATTTAGATTATCAAACTTACTGGCATAAAGTTGAGCAAAGTAACTCCTAATTATTGCTCTAATTTCCTCTTCATTGGAGGAAAGTTCTCCCTTATCATTCTTGAGACTAACAATTTGATTTTCCTCTTTCCTTTTTCTTATCAAATTAAACTAAAGGCTTATCTATTTTGTTAGTTTTTTCATAGAACCAACTCTTAGTTTTATTTATTAACTCAATAGTTTTCTTATTTTCAATTTTATTAATTTCTCCTTTTACTTTTAGAATTTCCAATTTGGTATTTAATTGAGGGTTTTTAATTTGTTCTTTTTCTAGTTTTTTTTAATAATAAGCCCAATTCGTTGATGTTTTCTTTCTCTACTTTATGCAAGTAAGCATCTAGAGATATAAATTTGCCCCTTATAACCGCTTTGGCCGTCCAACAAATTTTAGTATGTTGTCTCCTTATGTAATTCTCCTGGATGAAATTATTGATTGTGTCTATGATTTGCTCTTTCACCCATTCATTCTTCAGGATTAGATTATTTAATTTCCAATTAACTTTTGGTTTATTTTCTCCTGGCCTTATATTGCATGTGATTTTTATTGCATCTGATCTGAAAAGGATGCATTTACTATTTCTGCCTTTCTGCATTTGATTTTGAGGTTTTTATGCCCTAACACATGGTCAATTTTTGTATAGGTTCCATGGACTGCTGAGAAAAAAGTAAACTCCCTACTGTCTCCATTCAACTTTCTCCATAGATCTCTCATACCTAACTTTTCTAACAATTGGTTTATCTCCCTAGTTTCTTTCTTGTTTATTTTGTGGTTTGATTTATCTAATTCTGAGAGAGCAAGGTTGAGATCCCCCACTAGTATCGTTTGGCTGTCTATTTCTTCTTGCATCTCTCTTAATTTTTCCCCTAGGAATTTGTGTGCTATGCACTTGGTGCATATATATTTAGTATAGATATTGCTACATTATCTATGGTACCCTTTAATAAAAAATATAGTTTCCTTTCTTATCTCTTTTGATTAGATCTATCTTGGCTTTTACTTGATCTGAGATAAGGATTGCTACCCCTGCTTTTTTTTGTTCACCTGAAGCATAATATTTTCTGCTCCAGCCGTTTACCTTCATCCTATATGTGTCACTATGTTTTAGATGTGCTTCTTGTAGACAACATATTGTGGGATTCTGGTTTTTAATCCAGTCTCATATCCGCTTCTGCTTTATGGGAGAGTTCATCCCATTCACATTCACAGTTAGAATAACTAATTCTTTATTTCCTGCCATCTTATTTACCCAAGTTATGTTTTCCCCTTTCCTTTCCCCTTTCTCCCTTCCCCCCTCCTCAGTACTGTGCTTTTGATGACCCCCTCCCCCAACCAATCCACCACCCTTTAGATCTCCTCCCCCTGTTTTTACTCCTTTCCCCTAATTCTTCTATTTTCCCTTCTATTAGTTTATCCCTTACTTTTCCTCCTTTCCCTCCCACTTCCCTCTAGCAACAGACAAGTTTCTATGTGAAATCAAATGTCTGATATACACTTTTAGAGCGCAACCTGATGAGAGTAAGTTACACAATGCTCATCTTCCTCCCCTCTTTCTCTCAATTATATTAGGTTTTCTTTGCCTCTTCAAGTGATTTTACCTTGTTTTTACCTCCTTTTTTTTAGATCTCATTTTACCACTTTTTCCCTCTTTTCCCCAGTATGACAACCTTTTCCCCTCTAGTTCTCTTTTTCATATTATCAAAGTAATATCTAGTTAATTATACCCCCAAACTTTAAGTATCCCCCTAGTAAAAATAAAGTTCTCAAGAGTCCTTTCCTTTTTACCTTTTTATGCATCTCTTGAGTTCTGTGTTTGGAGGTCAAATTTTTTGTTCAGATCTGGTCTTTTCATTAGAAATAGGTGAAATTCACCTATATCATTGAATGACCATCTTCTTCCCTGGAGGATAATGCTCATTCTAGCTGGATAGGTTATTCTTGGTTGTAATCCAAGTTCCTTTGCCCTTCCGAATATCTGGTTCCAAGCCCTTCGATCCTTCAGTGTGGAAGCTGACAGATCCTGACAGATTCTAATTATTGATCCTCGGTATTTGAATTGTTTCTTTCTAGCTGCTAGCAGAATCTGTTCCTTGGTGCTATAGTCCTGAAATTTAGCCACGATATTCCTTGGGGTTTTAATTTTGGGGTCTCTTTCAGGAGGTGATTGGTGAATTCTTTCAATGGTGATTTTGCCTTCTGATTCTACAATCTCAGAGCAGTTTTCTTTCAGGATTTCCTGGACGATAGTATTTAGATTCTTTTTTCCATCATGGCTTTCAGGAAGTCCAATAATCCTTAGATTGTCTCTCCTAGATCTATTTTCTAAGTCAGTTGTTTTTCCTAGGAGATATTTCATATTTTCTTCTAATTTTTCATTTTTTTTGTTTTTGTTTGACTGATTCTTGGAGTCTTATTGAGTCATTCACTTGCATTTGTTCAATTCTTATTTTTAAAGTGTTGTTTTCTTCAGTTACCTTTTTAAGGTCCTTTTGTAACTGGCCAATTGAATTTTTTTGTTCATTGCACTCTTTTTCCACTTCACTAATTTTATTTTTCAATAAATTGGTATCTTTTTCATATCTCGTTTGCAGGGCATCATATCCTTCTTGCAAGATATTGTATCCTTCTTGCACTGATTTCAGTTTATTTTCCCATTTATCCTGCAGCTCTCTTATGAGGTTCTTTATGCAATCTTCCAGAAAGGCCTTTTGAAAAGGGGACCAGTGATGGTCCTTAAAAACTTACTTTGGAGTTTTGTCTAAAGAAACCTCAGGATCTGGGGTCATCACTTCTTTCTCTTGATAAAAGCTGTCTATGGTGAGAGCTCTCTTTCGCTTCTTCATTTTTTTTAGACAGTGTGGATGTCTCTTTAAGGCTCGGAAAAAATCTTTGCCCTGGGGCGATTTGGCGAATTAACTTAAGGTGCTGGGCCGATGGGGCCTAGGACTAAATCGGTATTACTCCTTAAACAAGGCAAGTCTGCCTGAACACCTGCCCCCAATCAGGGCAGAGTGTCCCGAGTGCCTCAGATAAACTCCAGGTGTTTGGAATTTGGAGTTTGGAGTTTCTGCCACAATGAGGCTAAGCTGAGTCCCACCCTCACTTCTGGCCTATATCTGAGTCCACTTGTTTATCCCTCTGTCCGAGTTAGACAAACCTGATATGAAGTTCTTCAGAAAGCAGTGCCCAAATATTTCTGAGTTCGTTGACTTGAAGATCAGTTCAGAGGCTTATTTTATTGTTGATTTGAGAGAAGATAGGAGGAGAGGCAGAGAGTCACCTTTTCACTCCGCCATCTAGCTTAAATTTCTTCATCTTAAAACTGCCTGTTCCTGTCCTTTGACTATTTATCAATTGGGGAATTAATTATACTTTAGAACAGTAAGGATAGTCATCACTTATAAGGTCTGGAGGTATAGAAATGCTGAAGACCCCAAAGTATATCAGAGTTTCAGGACTCTCCTTGTATACTCTGTCAAATGTTGGGGAACAGTGTTACAGACTCCCAAAATATATTGGGATTTTGGTCTGGCATCTTGAAGTGTCTGAAAAAAATTCGTAGGCTTAGATATCATTAAAGGGGAGATACCATAAAACATGGCAAGTTACTAATGAACTAGCTATAATAAGGAAAAAGACTCCATAAGACAATCAAAGTTAAGATGCTGTCATAAAATAGGCAGTTCCTTTGATGCCATAAGGGGGGCTAAATTCCTAAAGAAATTAGCAGGGTATTATCCCATTGACTTTCGGGCTAACTCTAAAAGGAGTTAGCCTCCTAAAATGAGTTAGTCAAGGTTGAACTACAGGTAGGTTCCTTTAAAGGCGAAAAATAACCTTAGGTGTTGATATCATATCTTGGGCTTTTGATTAGCTGCAGTAACTGTGGGGTCAACAAGGGCCTATTGCAGTAAAGGCCGACTTAGGATAACAAAAGGTTCATTTAAGAATGAAATAATCCTATCAGTGCTCCTTCCTTCTTGCTTCAGGGAGTAACTGTGGAAATTCAATTAGGTAGGGCCCACTTAAATTCCACTTAAATTCAACAAAAGCCTTTTCCTGCCAATCCCTGTGGCCAGACACTGGGTTGCTAGCAGGTTATGGGCTTTTGCTGGGGTCTGATTCACCCCATCAAAATTCTGTAGTCATAAATAACAGACAACCAGACTAACAAATCCCCTAATAGTTTGCCTGTGGAAAATAAAGTGAAGGGTTCAGAAAAATCCTAGTCCTAACTAGGATACTCACCTAAATATAGAGAAACATTTTCTATTGAAACAGAGTTTTTTAAAGAGTTACAGATAAGAGAGACAGACAATATACAACCACAAAACAGTAACCTGTCTCTATAGTTTTCTCCAGGATGGCTAGGTAGTAGTACAGTGGATAGAGTGCCAGGGTGGGAATCAGGAAGACTCATCTTCCTGAGTTAAAATCTGGCTTCAGATACTTCTGGCTGTATGACCCAGGGCAAGTCATTTAACCCTGTTTTCCTCAGCTGGAGAAGCTGGAACAGGAAATGGCAGACTATTCTAGTGTTTCTGCCAAGAAAATCCCAAATTGGGTTAAGGATGTGATGGTTAAAAGCTCTAGAATTTCTTTTATTGTCTGATTAGATCTTGGTCTGTGGAAATCTCCATACTTATGATGATCTCTATTAGTATGATACTTGGTGAGTGCCTCTTCTGCTGCTGTAGTAAGTATAGGTCTATGTATTCCCTATCCGAAACACCTGTTCTTCTAAAGCTACTGATAATTATTGGGAATTTCATTAGGGAGGTTTTGTAATACTCTCAGGCATAATGTAATGAAAATTGTGACACGAGGTATTGCTATGATCAGAGTCTGAACTCTAAGCATAAGGTTGTCACACTGACTGTCTTTTATTTGTCTTACCTAACATCAAAGGCTCTCTAAAATAACTACCAAGTTCCTTATGTTCTTTTCTTGCTTTCAGAGCAATTGGCTACCATAGTTTCCTTGGCTTTGTCCCTTTATGAATGGTTATGTTTTTCAGCCTTTCTGGGAGTATGTTATGGTATTTCCACTAGTCAGATCAATGATTTGGCCCCCATCCTATCAGCTCCTTTTTGTTCTGTCATTGGTTTTGTGTGTTTTACTGGTTTACCTGTATGTCAAAGACATATGAAATCAATGCTAATAAAATGTGAACCATTATGTTGTGTAACAAAGTAGCAGTTAAAAATGGATCCTCAGATCCAATCTCTCCCAATATATTCTGAGTTGAAATGAATCTTTACCCCCATCATGTTCATTCTAATTCTTTTGCTGTACTACTTTTGAGGCAATATTGCTCAGTGTTTTCTGGTGTCTTGGATGATATCTTACAAATGAGATTTTATTCTTAACTGTTTTTGCCTCTTTGATTGTCCTTCTGCTTAGTCAAAAGATTATTTATTTTCTGGCTAAGTCAGTTTCTGAATTCCCTCAATTTCCTTATTGTGTCAATCATTTTGAATTAATTAAATTTCTCTAGAAAAAGTAATACTCAGGAGTAATATCTTTGTTTTTATTCAGTTACCATCTTTTCAAGGTCATAATCATAAAGGAAAAAAAGAACTGCCAGATAATTATATTTATTAATTATATATAATATAAATATAATTATATAATTATAAATAATATAAATATAATTAATTATATTTAAATAAACAGATTCAATTGAAATAAAGAAATTATTCTTTAAAACTATATATCATGGAGTCACCTTCAAAGTGATAAATAGTTAAAGGATACGAGAAGGTAGTTTTTAGAGGAAGAAATCCAAGCTATCAATAATCAACTCAATAACAATTAGAGAAATGCGATTTAAAGTAACCCTATATCATACTCATCAAATTGGCAAAACTGCTAAAAAGAGGAAAAATAACAAATGTTTGTGGGATGGGATATGCTACAGAAAAAGAGACATTAATCTACTGTTATCAGAACTATGATCTGATCTAATCATTCTGGAAAGCATTGTGGAACTATGCTGAAAAGTTATTAAACTGTGCATACTCTTTGACTCTGATACTGTGACTAGGTATATTCTCCAAAATGATCAAAGAAAAAGGAAAAAAGTCTTATACATACAAACACTCTTGATAGCAACTCTTTTTGTAGTGGCAAAGAACTGGAAGTTAAGGGAGGATGCCCTATAGTTGGGAAAAGGCTGAACAAATTATGTTATGTAAATGTAATGCAATATTACTATACCACTAGTGAAATGGTTTCAGAGAAGACTGGGAAGATTTGTGTGAACTGATACATAATAAAATGAATAGAATCAGGAGAATAATTTATGCAATAACTACTACATTATAAAGAGACAAATGGAAAGGACTTAAGAACTCTTATCAATGTAGATCAACCATGATTTCAGAAGACTTATAATGAAGCATGTTACTCATCTTCTGATGGAATGGTGATGGAATTACAGATTGAGCTTATAGTTTTTGATCATTACTAATAGAAATTACTTTTGCTTAACAGTGCATATTTATTAAAATGGTTTTATTTTAGTTTTTGTTTTTTCAGTGAGTGGAGTTGTAGGAAAGAGAGAAAAAAAGATTTTTGGCTATTGAAAATTTAATTTTTTAAAAAACCAAACTATATACCATGATATAGTAGAATACTGGAGAAGGACTCGTTAACTGTTGTGAATTTGGGTAATGTACTTACCTCTGGCACCCCTTTATCCCTCTGTTTGGAAAGGTAAAGGACAGACCCTCCATTTAAGGAGGGAGCCCACAGCAGTCACATCATTATTTCTCACCAAGCTTAAGGATTTCATCTTACTCATTTCTTTTCAATTTCATTTTTTAGTGTGTTGTGTTTCCCCATTAAATTGGGAGTTCCTTGAAGGCAGGGATTCTTTTGTCTTTTTTTAACTTCTAATACTTAGCATATTGCCTGACACAGTGGGAGCTTAATACATATTTATTGACTGCCTGCTGACTTCTCTTTTGGAGACTTCAGTTTGCTTATTTGAAAAATGAGAGGGCTGGCATGGATGGTTCCTGAGGTCTCTCCCAATTCAAATGATTGATCTATTAATGTAATCTATGGATTTGGGTGCTTTTTTATGATATGATTTAACAACTTTTCCCCATGAAACTTTTTAATTGAAGTGACAACTTTCTTCCTCCCAATGGATAATAATTTAGGACTTAATTCTTTTAAGTATAATTTTCTGCTATGTCAAAAATGGGTAAATTCAGTACTGTTGAATTTCATTGATCAAAGATGTTGTAAATATTTGTATATTGATGCTTTAGGTTTAGTTATGCCATTTGGAAGGCAGTAGTAAGAATAGTCAATTAGAACTAGTTTTGATATCAAAGACCTTGGGCTCAAATCTCACCACAAATACTGATTGCATGATCTTGAGCAACTCAATTAATTTCCCTGGGACTCAGTTTCCTTGTCTATAAAATGAGGATGTTGGCCTAGATGTTCTCTATGATAATGAACTAAAGATTCTATGACCTTGTAAATTTTCCCCTGCACAACCCTGGTAAATTGATATCAACAAAATTTCAGAAATGATTTATTTGTTTCTTTTATGTTTTTGGTTTTTTATACAAAGGCAGCATAGTGTAGTAGAAAGTGTTTTAGAATTGGAGTTTGGCAACTTATATTCGAGGTCTGACTATCACTAGCTGTGTGACCTTGGGAAAGTCAATTTGCTTCTCAATTTCATTTTCTTTAGTTGTAAAATAGGAGTAAAAATACCTGGTCTGCTTACCTGATAGGGTTGCTATGAAAAACAAAGAAAATATTGTATGGAAAAGTATTTTGATCAGTATAAAATCCTATACAAATATAAAGAAATTAATAACATAAATTGAGAATTGAATTGGCTTGTCCAAAGTCACAAAAAAACTAATTGGCAGATTAAGGATTCAAGTCCAGATTTGTTTATGATGGCACACATAGACTTCTTGACTTGGACTAGAAGAGCTCTAAGATCCTTTCTAATACTTATATTTTGTGACTTCTGTTTCTAAACTCTTTCCACTATTTCATGCATGTTAAATCCATCTCCCTGATTTTAGGTGTAGACCTATCACAAATACTGTGTACATTGAAGTGGAATATATTTCTGACATTCTTTTTAATAAAGAGGGTATTTGAAATAAAGATTACATCACTTGAATTTATCTGAAAGGACAAAAATTATGAAGCTTGACAGAAATATGCACTTCAAATGTCTTTTTTTTGTCTTAAAAGTGTTCAGGTTTTTACTTTTCACAGATATCATCACTGGCCAGTGACCCTGACATGAGGTAAAGATGTGTTCCTTGAATGAATCTGAAAATAAACAATTTCATAGGATGAAAAAATAATAAGCCATGCTCCCAAGTGACTTCTAAATTAGTTCGAGTCAAGAACTCAAAGAGAAATCCAGCTCCTGATAAAACACATACATAGAGAGAAAGCTTCCAGAAGGGACAAGGGGCTGGAAGAATAGAAACAAAACCAGAAGAAAATGGCAGAAAAGGATTCTGGGATCAGTTCTACTGGGGCAGGTAGGGCATACAGAGTTGTGACAGAAGCTGAGTTGCTGAAACCTCTCCTGACTACAATCCATAAGGGAATAATTCTGTAACTTTTTACCCAATGATCTCTTTTATGGGAGCCGAAAGCCTTTTGTTTTAATCATGGGAAAGTCTGTTTGCCTTGCTTTGTTTTAAATACTTACTGTTTCTTTATACGTTGTATTAACCACTAGCATTTGTTCTTCCAGTGTATTTAATGGTAATACAGTTGGGAAGAGGTAACTAAGAATGAAACATCCCCAGAGAAGGAACAGAAAAAGCTCTAACACTGAGGTATTTTGTCCAAAGCACAACTGCTGGGTTCTAGGAACTTGGACTAAAATAAAGATAGAGAATTATAGAACCTGAAGGGAGAAGAAAACTTTTTACTGGGAAATTCATCTGGATGAATTGAATCTGTAGTAAGAAAAGGAGCAAATGAGGTATTTGAAGAACATTGATTTCCCTATCATCTACTGCAAATAAACCAAGTCTCTTTTTCCTCCTGTGTAACTCCCTGTCATAGAGAGTACATACATATTAATATCAATATCAGTGAATCTACAGCTGGAATCTTTTCATAAATATCAATATTATTATTACAATTATTCTAAGGAATTCAAGATATTTTTATTAGCAATGTTGAGATCATTTAGAGAGTAAACATGAAATAGTGGATAAGAGTTAGGAAGGAGTCCTGACATATAAATTCCCCCAAGTACTCTGTCAGTTATTTCTCAGGCCAGCCATCACCCTTTTACTGACTACAACTCCCCTACTTTCTTTATTTGATCTCTTGGTGAACCAGTTTAACACTGCATGATTCTTTTGAGTTTTTTGCTCCATTATTCTATTGATCTTCTTGTGCTGCCAAATCTTAGCATTGGGTTATTCCTACCATCTGATGCTTTTGCTTCTAGTCATATACTGCTGTAGGAAACTGCTGAAAATCATGAAACCATGTTGATTGGGGTCCTCTACAAATTTATGCTGCATCATTTCAAGTAGATCCTCACTGTTGCAAAGCCATCCTTTTATATCTCCCTAATTGACTCATTATTCCATATACCCCATATGACTCACTAAGAACCTCTTTCAAATCTTTTTCATCCCTCATTAAACATCCTCTGTCTCCATTACTCTCCCATCCTTTCAACTGAAAAATTTTCCTCATATTTCACTTATTGCATAGGAAGGGGTATCCTGTGGGTATCCTTCAAATCTCTACCCTGGCTTGTCTGCTCCTTTTCCTCTATAATAATATAGAATCAGTAATAGTGACACTACTATAGTATCCTGGTAGTACTTCTACTGCTACTACTATAATACCTAGTATTAATATAGTAGCAGAAGCATTATTAATTGTAGTTGTAATAGAAGTAGCAGAAGCACTATTATAGCATTCCGGTAGTACTTCTATTGCTACTACTACTACTATAATACCTATCATTAATATAACAGCAGAAATATTAATAATGATAGTGGTAGTAATAATAACAGTAATAGTAGCACTGTTATAATATTCTGATGGTACTACTGCTACTATTACTACTACTACTACTACTACTACTACTACTGCTACTACTACTACTACTACTACTACTATAATATCTGGCATTTATATGTAACAGAAGTAGTATTAATAGTAGTAATAGTAGTGCTATTGTAGTATTCTGGTAGTACTTCTACCGCTACTACTACTACTACTACTACTACTACTACTACTACTACTACTACTACAATACCTAGCATAAATATAGTAGCAGAAGTATTATTAATAGTAGTGGTAGTGGTAGTATTAGTAGTAACAGCACTATTATAGTGTTCTGCTATTGCTATTGCTTTTACTACTACTATAATAGCTAGCTTTTATTTAGTACAATCTTATTTTGTCTCATAGATTTAATTATCACCTCTACTAATTCTCAGATTTATTTGTCTAGTCCTAATTTCTCTCTCAAATCTTGTATCCCCAATTATCTAGTGGACATCTTGAACAAGCTGTATTGCTGACATCTTTATTTCAATCTATTTAAAACCAAACTCATTATATTTTTCCCTTCTCCCCAACCAAATTATTTCCTCTTAACTTTTCTATTACTATGGAAGTTGCATTTGCTCTCTACCTAGGTATCATTGTCAACTTTTAATTTTTTCTCCCCCACCTCCTTTCTCCTTTCCAATCAGTTGTCAAAATCTGTTTCTTTTATCATCCAAAAATCTCTTTTATGTCCTCTTTTCTCCATTTGTCGTCTTTTGTATCTCTAGTACTTGGCACATAACAGACATTTAATATGCTAATTGGCTGACTGAATGTCATTTGCTAGACTTGTGACCATATGATAAATTATTTAATCCATTAGATAGCTTGGTTGTGGAGTGCAGAGAGTGCTACACTGAGAGTTGGAAAACTTGAATTCAAATTGTGTATTAGACCACATATTAGCTATGTAATCCTGAGCAAATTCCTCAATTCTTAATCTCTAAATCTCTAAAATAGGGATAATAGTTTCTACTTAAAATGTTGTATTGATGCTAGCTATTATTTTTATTATCTGAATTTCATGCCATATTCTAAGACTTAGCTAATGTATGCAAGGGATGGAATTTCCCACCAATGAAATTCTAGAATCTTGATATATTGATAAATTTGGATCATAAACTACACAAAAAATAAATATGGTCACCTAATATGAAAGAATAAGTTAATCTGAATCTCTGGAATTTCCTCATCCATAATTGATCAGATTATCCCCTCAATTGGATATACTATGTCCTTTAAAATCTATTTTTTAAATTCATTTCTTAATTAATCAAACTGTGCTTTCTCCATTCATGCTTTTACATTTAATTGTGTTGATTTAAATATCATATCTATGAGTCCTGGAGTAGGTAGGTATTATGCTAGCTTTGTGATTTCTTCTTTCTTTCTCAGCTGAGTCTGACTTTGCCATTTTATCAATTTGTTTTCATTTTTGGAAGATCTTGGGAGCAAGGGATTGAAATTAGGGTACTGGCTTTGTTAATATTGTTTCCCTTATTTTTTTTTCTCATTAAAAAAGAAGTGCTCCCTTTTAAAACAGAAATTGAAGGGAACTGTTTAACAAGTTAACATTTTTAATGGGCATTTAGCAAGCTAATGTGCACAATTACATATTTAAAGTTTTAATAACAGATGTAATAGTATTATGAACTATAGGCCTGGGACTTTATAAAAGAGATCATGACAGGGTTTCTAAGGTAACCAGCCTCCATTTTTGTTCATTTTTGCATAAGGGATTTCAGAAGAAATGACTGGCTATAAAATGAAGTGATATTCCTAGCTCTCTAATGACCACCTGTTCTGGATACTCAAATTATTTCTCTTTGGATCCCTCCCCTTAGTTCTTTGGCTTCAGAAAAGACCATTAAGGGTGAGTCTACATCTAGCTATTATGCCTGGCTTTATTTCCTGACTTCAACTGTTGGGGCTTTGGGCCAAAGACCTCCCCCTTCCCTTTCCTATATTTTTTGGATCAATTCTGAAGATAGTGGCTAGCTTTAGCAGGTTTTCTTTATTGGTATCCTAAAAACATTTAAGGGGAAGAACACCTAGGAATAGAGCCAAAATGAAGATATAGTGGCAATGGAGGAGGTAGATTCCAACTGAGTTGGAAGGGAGTCTAGAGGCTATGGAAAGAGAATGAAACAAGAGTTGGAATGTGATGTGTCTTTTCCCTTCTTGGACCTTCTTACAATTACAAGAACAACATTAAAAATTATATAGTGCTTAATTATATAGTGCCAGGCACTGTGCTAAACTCTTTACAAATATTATCTGATTTGATCTCTACAATCTGGCAAGGTAAGTGCTATTATTATCCCCATTTTACAATAATATGCCATAAATGAATATAGGCCTTCAATCTGCAGTTCTTTGCCATTATAAAAAGAACTCCTATAAATACATAATTTTAAATTAAGTCCTTTTCCTTTTCTTTTGATCTCTTTGGGGGTGCAAACCTAGTAGTGGTATAGTTGGGTGAACACAGGTTTACACAGTTTTATAGCTCTTTGGGCATGGTTTCAAATTATTCTTTAGAGTAGTTGGAACAGTTCCCAATTCTATCAATAGTGCATTAGTATCGGAATTTTTCCATATCCCCTAGAGCATTTGTCATTTTCCTTTTCTATCATGCTAACAATCTGATAGGTGTGAGGTGGTACCTGAGTTATTTTAATTTGCATTTCTCTCATCAATAGTGATTTAGGACATTCATATGATTATATTTGTATATTAAATTTTCATATGATTATAGATAGCTTTGTTTTCTTCTGAAAACTGCCTTTGAGCATTTAGCAGTTGGAGAATGGCTCTTATTTTATAAATTTGACATAGCTTGCCAAATATACTTGACAAGTGTAATTGAGAAATAAGACCTTTATTAGAAAAGCTTGCTGTAAAATTCTCCCCTTTACTCCAGTTTCCTGCTTTCCTTCCAGTTTTGGCAGCATTTATTTGTGTTAACTCTTTTTAATTTAATGCAATCAAAATCACCCATTTTACTTCCTATAACCCTGCATCTTATACTCCAAAATACTCATGTGTTTGGAAAAAATTCTGTGTTGAGAAGTTTTTGGCTGTGAACATGTTGTATGGTCATGCATCCTGGAGAGTAGGGCATCACTACCTTGTACCCACATGGCCTGCATTTTTATTTCAGAATTTTGCAGAATGAATCTTGGTGGGCTTTTTTTTTCACTTTGACAAATGGGTATGAAAAGGTCAGCTTTCTTAACTGGTCATAGGTAAGGCTTAAGTAATATTCATGGCAAAAGCTTAAATGAATAGATAAGGAAAACCTATGTAAACTTGGGAGAGGGGAATTTCTTCAGACACTGGCATAGAAACACTTCCTTAGAACTCAATTTTTAAAATTTAATTTACTGCCTAAATGGGATTTCTCACAGGGTAGTCATATGGTGAAGGAGAGGGACACAGTGAATTGGTCTTAATAATTATGGTGCCTAGAGTGAAGTAAACCCATCATAGAAGACTCCCATGGCTAATCTTAAATTTGAATACTTTAGATAAGACTTGGAATATATGATAACCTCTAAGGAAGTATCTTTTTACAAAATAATCTGTGGTCTCTTTCTTCCCAATACAGTATACTTTACTTTTCTTTCTTCCCTCCCCTTGTCCATGTTTGCCTATTTCTCTTTTCCTTTTTTTCCTCCCTATATTAATAAGTAACTGTCATGGATTTTAGTCATCATATTTTAGTTACACTAGGGGAGCAAAGATACAGGCAGTGGTAGAGACTGAGAGCATTTTATATGCAACAGTTGAATATATAATACTTGATTAGCCCCTGCCCCAGTAGAGAGATAGGCTAGGTTTATATCAGACCATTGTTCAGTGGGAATCTAGTTCTGGTGATTTTGATCAGTCCTTTCTTATGATACTTGAACATTATAGCAAGATCATTCTAGGTTTAGTGACTTTTTTTATTTCATTACTTTGTGTTTTTATGTAGAATATAAAGCTCTGGATATCCTTATACCGACCTGAGTTTCATCATTGAAGAGTTTCCAGAGATAGAATGGCTACATCTCCTCCCAAGAATCCTAAGGGACTCTGAAAGGAGTTGACTTTCTCTAATGCCATAAGCTTAAGTCCCCTCCCTAAGATTATCATTTGAGAATCAGTTAGTCAAGGAGTTTTAAATAACTTTTAGAAAATGAATGTTGATATGTTAGTGAATGATTACAACCAGTTCTGGGGAGATTGGGGTGGGGAAGAAGTATACATATATATATGTATATATATGTATATGTATATGTATATATATATAAACTTAATTTTTACATATGTATACACACACACATATATATACATTATATACCTTTAAGTTTAATATGTATTATTATATGTATTTTTCTATCACTTTTTGAAGTCTAGACAATGAACAAAATAATAAATCAAAGAGCATTTGATGACTTTTAAGGGGGCAAATACTCACATTGGAAATTTAATAATAGATTCTTAGAAACTGATTTGAGCTATCTCCAGCATACCTCTGAGAAAGGGGTAATTACTCAGGAAGTAAAAAAAGAACAATTGGAACAAAACATTCACTAAAGAGCTGTGAAGCACTCTCCTACAAATGTATACAGAGTCCAGAGGAAAGTGGATTCAAGCTTAAAAAGAAGATTTGGCAAAGAGATAACTTCTAGCTACTTATTGGTCCTACCCCTTCCCCATCCCAACTATTGCTGAGATATTCAAGAACCATATTAGGTATAGTCTAGTCTTTTTTGCTAGGCTCTATAGAGTTATGAGTTCATTCTATCCCTGGTTCCCAATAATGTGGAAGTTGTTGCTAAATGATTCAGGGGTGCTATTTAAGACACTGATGGGAGAATGGGAAAATCCAATACATACCACACCCTTCAATACTGGAAGGTTTTCCTCTTGTAAAAAATAAGGATGAAGGAGACCCAGATGTAGCTGATGTCTTATAATATTAGTAGAGTGTGGAAAAGTTACATTTACTTCAATTTCTGAAAGAGTTTTCTTCTTTAGCTTCAAACTCATTGTTGTCTTAAAGGACCTAGAGGGAATAATAAAATCTCACAAACAATTGAGATAGATCTCTTTTCTGGAACTGTTTTATTTCATTAAATGGATTTCAAATATTTTTTTATATTTATAAAAATATATAATTTATATAAAATATATTTTATATTTATAAAAACTTTTTAATCTTTAAGCCAAGTATGAATTTGATGAGATTGTGAAGTATTCTCCCTTGTTAAGGATCAGGCTAAAATGGGGTTAGGGGGTTTTGATCTCATCTTTACATTTATATATCATCATGTGGATCTATCCTATGTCTTTATTTCATTTGATTCTAATGTAAATTTGCTAAAATTCCTATCCATCCTTTAAGGTCCTGCTTAAATGATGTCATTCTTGGAAATTTCCCTGATTTCCTCCAGTCAGATATAATCTGTCTTCTCTGTGAACCAACATAATAGAATATATCTCTATTAATGTACTTTAACTTTTTGCCCATGTTATGATTATATCTATTTCAATTTCTCCCTCCCCTTCTTAACCCTCTCTCACCCATTGCCTATGAATTGTATGAGAGCAGAGGTCTTACTTATTCTACTTTATATATCCTATGATGCCTAACACATTGTCTTGATTACTGGAGATGCTCAATAAATAGTAGTAAAATGAATGGAAAAAGGATGCATGTCTACTGTAACACAGAGAAAAATTCCTTTTATGATGGATTGTTTTGGAAAATCCCAGCCAGAATAGGTTCTTTGTTTTTGTGTTTTCTACTTTTGTTTCTATCTCATTATCCTTGTGTTCATTTCTCTTTCTTCTTCATTCGTAGATGTTTTTTCCTCTTCCTCTCCCTCTCTTTACTTTATTCACTACCATATACCCATTCCCTTTTATTGACTGTAATGTGGAACTGAAGAATGTTTAATAATATTTATATATTTTATTTATATTGTTTATATATATTTATGTATTTATATATTATATATCATGTAATATGTAATATGATAATATATGTTATATTTGTATATATTTATATTTATAAATAAAATATTATAATATTTATTGAATAAAATTTTGTGTTCCCTTTCATTCTTCTAAAAAAAATCATTTATGGGGGAGGATTCTGGGAAGATGGTGGAGTAGGTCAGAAAATTCTAAGCTCTCTAGATTTCCCCCACAAACAAAACAAAATTGTGCCTCAGGATGAACATAGACTAGTGGCAAGAAAAGATTTCTGGAAGAACAGAGGTCCTCCTGGGACAGCCTGAGAGGACTAGAAGAAAGACCCCAGGATGGGGGTTTTGAGTATAATCCAGGTGAATACCTCCAGGCTATCTCCATAGAAACAGAAAGCAAGGAACCTTGGGGCTCATTGGGTTTTGAAGAGACTTAGCCGGAACCATAGGAATTTTTACTTCCTGGACAGCATGAGTTGGGGATCTGAGTCTGAGTAGACTGAAGGAACCTCTGCTGATGAGAAATGCCAGGCCCAACTGTGCTTAAAAAGGCCAAGGTCTCCCATTGCATCCAGAGCCATCTCCAGTCATCTTGATCTCTATCTGGCCACTGGACCCAGATGGCTCTGGAGAGGAAAGTGAGGCTGGTGACTTTCTCACCTCACTGTCTGACCTCCCTGATGTCATAGTCCTCTTCAAGAATGAAGGACTAAAAAAAAAAAATCCACCCCCCCAAAAAAAACAACTATGAAAAAAAGTTAATCAACTAGAAAAGTAAATAAGGAATCTAAAAGAAGAAAATAATTCTTTAAAAATTAGAATTAGGCAAAATGGAAGCCAGTGAAATTATAAGAAACCAAGAAATAATAAAACAAAATATAAAGAATGAAAAAATGGAACAGAATGTGAAACATAAAAAAACCTAAAAGATTAAGAAGAGAATACATAATAATTGGACTATCTGAAAGCTGTGACTGAAAAAAAGAACCTTTATGCAATGCAAGAAATAATCAAAAGAAAATTATTCTGGAGTTACAGAACAAGAGGGGAAAATAGAAATAAAAAAAATTAACCTATCACCATCTCAAAGTAATCTGATAAGGAAAACACATAGGACTGTTATTGCTAGATTTTGGAACCCCTAGATCAAAAAGAAATTCTACAAGAAACAAACAAAAAAGCCCAATTCAAATATGCTGGAGCTACAATTGGAATTGTACAAGATTTGTCAGCAGCTATAATAAAAGACTGTAGGTCCTGCAATAATATCTATTGACAATATAAAGAACTAGGCCTGTGGCCAAAAATATCATATCCAGCAAAACTAACCATAATATTGAACAAACAAACAAACAAAAAGGATCTTCAATGAACTCACAGAGTTTTAGGACTGTCCCAACCAAATCTGCCCTCAATAGAAAATTTAACATATAAAAATGAACATCAAAGAATAATTTCAAGGGACCCAGCAAGAGCAAATTATTGATGCTTTTTACTTAGAAATATAAACCATATGTTCAAGATTAACATCAGTATTTGGGTAGTTCCAAAGAAAGATGGGGGCAGAGCAGAGTATGATCTGACTCCAAAAAGCAAAACTGTTTAGAAAAAAGTAAAATAATAATTATGCTTATACAAATGAGTATGACTCAGATAAAGTCAAAGATTCAATCAAGAGAGAAATCTATATTATATGTCAGCCATATTACTATTGTTTTAGATGCATGTCTACATATATGTAAATGTATATATGTATACTGATGTATGGTAGGCATATATGGGTATGGATATACATATATATGAACACACATATAAATGTTAAAATGCATATATATATGTATGTATAAATATAGTAATGCTTAACTGTAGTCTGCTTGGGGGAGATAAGGGATAGCTAGGTAGTACAGTGATTAGAGGCACTGGTGGTGGAATCAGGAGGACCTGAGGTCAAATATGGCCTCAGACATTTGATACTTAACAAGCTGTGTGAACCCTGGGTAAGTCAATTAACCCTGATTGCCACTTAAAAAAAAAAAAAAGAAAAAAAAATCATTTGTATCTGGGAAGATAGCAGAACAAGATGTGAAATTACCTGGTTCTAAATTCTCTTACAAACAATGCAATATAAATGACTCAGTGAACTTTGAATAGCAGAAATAATTTAAAGTCAGGGTAAAGTAGTTGTCTGCCTAAGATAATTTCAGAAGACTTTAGGAAAGACCCAAACCTCTTGGGTGGTGGTTTGATCTGATTGAAGAACAAATACTTCTGGACAGATGCTCCTGAATTAGCAAACAACAAGTCCCCAGGGCAGTCGTGTCTGGTGGCAGCTTCAGTTTTAAAAACTTTCTCCACATGGACAATATGTGTGTGTGTGTGTGTATGAAACAGCTAATCAGGGGAAGATTGCAGCATTTCCACTGGTACTAGACACTGATCCCAGGTGTGGTGAGTGAGTAACTGCTGAATGAGTGCAATCACAGAGGATGGGGATTTTGATGCTATGGGCACTTACAGAGTCTTGTTTTTGTTTCCAGAGCAGAGGGATGAGCTGAAGCTTGCAGCTGTGACAGGGATCACAGAGAACAAGAGGGTTTGTGGTGACAATGTTGTAAGGAGCCCTGATCATGACTCAGGAGTGGAAAAGAATATTTGAAGTCAGGCCCCCAAATAGAGTTCAGAAAACAAGAGCACAAACAACCCTGAAGCCTAAAATATTATCTCTCCTCCCTTCCCCATTTTGGAGATGAGAACCCAGCTTTAAGACAAAATTAACAGATAAGAAATAGGCTGCTAATTGATGATGATGATGATAAGTAAGCAAAAGAGAAAGAATGAAATTATATATAGTATGGTGATAGAAAAAAATCTGGGTTAAAACTCAGAAGCTAGTGAAATTAAAACAGCTACTTTGTCAAAGAAAAAAGCAAAATGATTCCAAGCTTAAAAAGAATTTAAAGAGCTTAAAAGAACTTCAAAAATCAATTAAGAAAGGTTGAAGGAATTAGAAAAAATAATATTAATGTAAAAAATTAAGAAAATTATGAAAAGAGTCAAATTGGGAAAAGATCTAAAAATTTACCAAAGAAAATAACTCCTTAAGAATAAAATTGAGCGGGGGGAAGCCAATAATTTCATAAGACATAAAGAAATAATACAAAAAATCAAAAGAATGAAAAAAACCAGAAGACAATATGAAAGAGCTCATTAGGAAAATAACTGACCTGGAGAACCAATCAAGAAAAAACAATATAAGAATTGTTGGACTATCTGAAAGTTCTGATAAACAAAGAATTTAGATACTATACTTCAAAAGATTATTAAGGAAAAAATACTGTGGCACTACAGTCACAATACCACATGATTTAGCAGCTATTACATTAAAAGATCATGGAACAATATATTCCAAAAAGCAAATGAGCTAGGATTGCAACCAAGAATAATTTATCCAGAAAATGTGGGTGTTATTCTGAGTGGGGGGAAAAAAAGAATACTTAATGAACTAAATGACTTTCAGGTTGTGAAGAAAAGAAGAAAACTAAATGGAAAATCTAATCTACTAGATTTTGGAGAAACTTAAAAAGGTAAACATTAGAGACAAATTATAAGGGACTTAAGGTCAGACTGTTTATGTATTATCTGGAAAAAGTTATCTGCAACTCTTAAGGGTGCTATCTTTACTTGAATAATTTGAAAGACTATATATAGAAGGCTTGGAGTTCAGTTAAATATGATGGAATGATCCTTAAAAAAATTTGGAAGAAAGAGATACAATGGAGCAATTATCTCATAGAAGTAGTACAGTGAAGTCTAAAGGGGATGGAGGATTGATAGTGGTAGAATTTTATTCTTATCAGAATTGTCTAAAATATATCTAGAAGGGTATGAAAATCTTTTTCACTTATAGAAAAATAAGAGGGCAAGGGGATAAGAAAAGGGAGGGATTCTTAGAAATGTGGGTAAAGTAAGGAAAAAGAAGTAAGGGAGAAAGCCAAGGAAGGGATTTTTAGAAGGGTACAGATTAGTGAGGCAGTGATCAGAAATCAATTAGATATTTGAGGAGGGGTAGGATAAAAAGAGAGGGAGAGAAGGATAAACTGTGATGAAAAATAGGACAGAAGAAAATGCACCACTAATGATTATAACTTTAAATGTGAATATGATGTACTTACCCATAAAAAGGAAATGGATATAAGAATGGATTAAAAATAAGAATTCAACAATATGCTGTTTACAAAAAACACATTTAAAAAAATGAGTGATTAACAAGAAAGAACTTAAAATGTTTAAGCTGATACAAAAAAAAGCAGGGGTAGAAATCATGATCTCAGACAAAGTTAAAGTTAAAATAGATTTAATTAAAAGGACAAACAAGGAAACTACATTATGATAAAAAGTAGCATAGATAATAAAGTAACATCTAATACTAAAGGCTTCAATACTAAACCTAAATGTACCAAATGCTATAGCATCCAAATGTTTTAAAGGAAAAGCTAAATGAATTACAGATGGAAGTAGCAAAACTATAATAGTGGCAATGTCAGACTTTCAGAACTAGACAAATCTAACCAAAAAAGTAAATAAGAAATAAATTAAGGCTAAGCACATCCAGAGAAGAACCCTGGAGTCTGAATGCAGAATGAAAATTAATATTTTTACTTTTTTGTGTTTTTTTCTTTCTTATACGTTTTTCTTTTTGTTCTGATTCTTATTTCTTAACATGACTAATGTGGAAATATGTTTAAAATTTGTTGTACATGTATAACCTATATGAGATTGATTGCTGTCTTGAGGAGAGGAAAGGATAAAGAGAGGGGAAAAATGAAAATCAAAATATTATAAAAGTAAATGTTTAAAACAAAAAAATTAAATGAATGCTAAATATTGTTTTCACATGTAATTGGAGATAATATGATGGAATGATATTAAATAAAAATCCTATCTATGACATTAAAAAAAGAAAGAAGTCAAGGATATAAATAGAATCTCAAATAAACTAAATTTGGTAGATATATAGAGAGAAGTGAATGGAAATAGAAAGGAATACACCTTTTTCTCAGAGATACATGAAACATTTACAAAAATTGACTATATTAGGGCATAAAAACTTCATAGTTAAGTGCAGAAAACAAAAATATAAAATGGATTTTTCCATATCATACTATAATTAAATTATATTTAATAAAGGACTATAGAAACACAGACTAAAAATTAACTAGAGACTAAATAACCTGATCTTAACAAATGACTCAGAGAAACAAATAAATGCATTTTTTTTTAAAAAAAGAAAATGATAATAATGAAATCACTTATCAGAACCCATAGGATGCAGCAAAAGCAATAATCAGAGGAAAATTTATATCTCTAAATGCTTACATCAATACAATAGAGAAAGAACAGACAAACAAATTGAGTATACAATTTAAAAAAAAAACTAGAAAAAGGAAAAAATTTAAAATCCTCAATTAAACACCAAATTGGAAATCTTAAAAATTAAACGTAAGAGTAATAAAATTAAACGTGAGAAAGCCATTGAATTAATAAATAAAACAAAGTTAGTTTTGTTAAAAGAAACACAATAGAATATATGAATCATTGGCTAATATGATTTTTAAAAGAAAAAAAACCAAATTATTAGTATCAAAATCAAAGGAGTGAATATAGCATCAATGAAGATGAAATCAGTTATTTTGCCCAATTACATGCTAATGAATTTAACAATTAAAGTGAAATAGAAGAATATTTACAAAAATATAAACTGTCTGGATCAACAAACAAGGAAATAGAATATTTAAATAAACCTGTTTTAGAAAAATAAACTGAACAGGCTTTAAAGAATTTCCTTAAAGAAAAGAAAGAAAGGAGGAACATTTCAGTACCAGACTGATTTATCATTGAATCCTATCAAATATTTAAAGATCAACTAATTTAAATAAGTTATTTGGAATAATAGGTAAATGAGTCCTACCAAATAACTTTTCTGAAACAAATGAAGAACGAAAACAGAGAAACAAAATTACAGGCCAATTTTATTAATGAATGTATTTGTAAAAATTTCAAATAAAATTCTAACCATGAGATTACAAGAATATATCACAAAAATGACCAACTGGGATTTCTACCAGGAATTCAGGGATAAGAAAAATTATTGATGGAATTGATTATATCAAAAATAAAAGTAACAAAAATTACATGATTATATAAATAAATACAAAAAAAGCTTTTGAAAAACAATGACACATTCCTATTTAAAAAATATTTGAAAGCAAAGATATAAATGGATTTTTCCTTAAAATGATAAGAATTGTCTACCTAAAACCATCAGCAAGACTTATTTGTGATGGGAATAACCTAGAAGCCTTTCTGATAAGGTCAGGAATGAAAAAAGGATCCTATTATCACCAGTATTATTCAATATTGCATTAGAAATGTTAGTAATAGCAATTAAGAAAAGAAAAAATATTGAAGGAATCAGAATGAGTAATGAGGTAATAAAACTATCTCTTTGAAGATATAATGATATATTTGGAAAATCATAGACATTCAACTAAAAATTAGTTGCAATAATTAACAATTTTAGCAAAGTAGCAGGATATAAAATTAATTCACACATTTTTATATATCACTAACAAACTCCTACAATCAAGTACAAACCTAGGAAATAATTCATTTAAGATAAGGTATAAAATATCTAAGAGTATATCTCCTAAGACAAACCTATGAATACATGGACATAATTATTGAAATATTTTTTATAAAGTCATTTAAATAATTGGAAAATATTAATTGTTCATGGTTAGACAGAGTTAATATAATAAAAATTATTAATTCTACCTAAGCTAATCTACTTATTTAATGTCATCTCAATTAAACTACCAAAATTATTTTATTGAAGTAGAAAAAAATGCATTTGGAAGGGGAAAAAAACCCCAAATATCAAAGGAATTAATGAAAAAAAAATGTAAAGGAAGGAGGTTCCGCAACACCAGATCTTAAAATATATTGTAAAGCAGTGATTATCAAAACTATCTGACATTGGCTAAGAAATAAAAATATGGATCAGTAGAACAGAGTAGATATACAAAACACAGTAGTAAATGATTATAGTAATCTTATTTGTGACAAGCAAAGATTTAAAAATTTAAAAAGTAAAGATTTTGGGGTAAAAACACACTATTTAATAAAAATTGTTGGGAAAAATAGAAAACAGCCTGGCAGAAATTGAGTATAGAGCAGTATCTTGTTCAATTTACCAAGATGAGGCTATTGGAGTAACTATAAAAGGAGATATCATAAGAAAACTAGAGGAACATGGAATACATTACCTATTAGAATTATGGATAAGAGAAGAAGTTATGAATAAAAAAGAGAGTGTATTATATATATAAATTAATAATTTTGATTACATTAAAGTAAAAAGGTTTTGTACAAATAAAACTAATGTAGCCAAGATTTAGAAAGAAAGCAAAAACTTAAGAAAACATTTTTATAGTTGGTTTCTCAGATAAAAGTTTCATATCAAATATATAGAGAACTTTGTCAAATTTATAAGAATGAGTCATTCTCCAAATGATAAATGGTATAAGGATATTGACAGGCAGTTTTCTAACAAAGAAGTCAAAAGTATATATAGTCATGTAGAAATGATCTAAATCTAAACTGTCTTTGATTAGAGAAATGAAAATTAAAATAACTTTGAAATATAATCTCATGTGGAATAAATTTATGTCCAAAGAAGATCTGGAACTCTTAATTGAACACCAGATAGATAATTTTGATTATATTAAGTTAAAAAGTTTCTGTACAAACAAAACTAATGCAGACAAGATTAGGAGGGAAGCAATAAATTGGGAAATCATCTTTACATTTAAGGGTTCTGATAAAGGTCTCATCTCTAAAATATATAATTGTCTCAAATTTATAAGAATTCAAGCCATTCTCCAATTGATAAATGGTCAAAGGATATGAACAGACAATTTTCAGATGAAGAAATTAAAACCATTTCTAGTCATATGAAAAGGTGCTCCAAATCACTATTGATCAGACAAATGCAAATCAAGACACCTCTGAGGTACCACTACATACCTGTCAGATTGGCTAAAATGACAGGAAAAGATAACGACGAATGTTGGAGGGGATGTGGGAAGGCTGGGACACTAATGCATTATTGGTGGAACTGTGAACGGATCCAGCCATTCTGGAGAGCAATTTGGAGCTATGCTCAAAAAGTTATCAAACTGTGCATACCTTTTGACCCAGCAGTGTTTCTATTGGGCTTATATCCCAAAGATATCATAAAGGAAGGAAAGGGCCCCACATGTGCAAGAATGTTTGTGGCAGCCCTTTTTGTAGTGGCTAGAAACTGGAAACTGAATGGATGCCCATCAATTGGAGAATGGCTGAACAAATTATGGTATATGAATGTTATGGAATGTTATTGTTCTGTGAAAAACGACCAGCAGGATGATTTCAGAGAGGCCTGGAGAGACTTGCATGAACTGATGCTGAGTGAAGTGAGCAGAACCAGGAGATCATTATTCACAGCAACAACAATACTATATGATGATCAATTCTGATTGGACATGGCTCTCTTCAACAATGAAATGATTCAAACCAGTTCCAATTGTTCAGTGAAGAAAGCCATATATACCCAGAGAGAGGGATGTGAAATGTGGACCACAACATAACATTTTCATGCTCTCTATTGATGTTTGCTTGCATTGTATTTCCTTTCTCTGATTTTTTTTCCTTGAAGATACTATTTTTCTTGCACAAAAATGATAAGTGTGGAAATATGTATACATATATTTGATTTGTCAAGTATTGTAACATAATTAACATGTAGTGGATATCCTGCTATCTAGGGGAGGGGTGGGGAGTAGGGGGAAAAATTTGTGACAGAAAGCTTTGTAAGGGTTAATGTTGAAGAATTACCCATAGATATGTTTTGCAAATAAAAAGTTTTAATATAAAAAAAGAAAAAAGAAAAAGAAATATAATCTCATGCCTATCAGATTGGTGAAAATAATAGAAGGGAAAAATAACAAATAACAAATTTTGGAAGGGATACGGAAAAAAATTGGGACACTAACAAACTGTTGATGATACATTGAATGATGCAACCATTTTAGAGCACAATCTAAAGTTATGCCCAGAGTTATAAAACTGTATACCTTTTAACCCAGCAATAACAGTATTAGGTCTGTTTTCCAAGTTGATTAGGGAAATAGGAAAAGAATCAATAGAATCAATATTATCAAAATATTTAAAGCTGTTCTCTTTGTAATGATGAAGAATTGAAAATTAAAAGAATACCTGTCAATTGGGGAATGGCTAAATAAGTTGTGAAATATGATTATCATGGAATACTACTGCTCTGAAAGAAATGATAAGCTGGTTGATTTTAGAAAACTTTTAAAGAATTTCATGAAATAATGAAAAGTGAAATGAACAGAACCAAGAGACCATTATTTTATTGATTCAGCCTGTCATTAGCAATTAATATTTCTCCAATTATGTACAACTGAATGGAGTGTTTTGTAATTTTGTCCATATGGTTCCTGTGTGTGTGTGTTGACAGGTAGACTTTCAAGTATTTTATATAGACCATGATTATTTTAAATCAAATTTCTCTTTTCATCTTTTTGTGCTGGACTTTGTAGATGGGATGAGGATCAGTTTGGAGGCTTATAAGTTTTAACTATCTCCAAAGTATTGTTTTCCAATGAAAGATCTATTGACTGCCCTCTTGATCTGAACTTTGAAAGTTCTTGACTGAATTTTGTGTCTGATGGCTTATACATGGCTGAATTTTGGTAGACAACTGCTGGCCTCAGTCTGTGGGAGGTTCTATAGATTTAGAGCAATTGAACTGCTGGTACTTAGGTGGTCTGAGACTTTTGCCCAAATTATTTCACTGCAGGCTTTCATATTGGGCTAAAGGCTAGAACTGAGGTGATGCTTTACTTCTGGGCTCAGAGCCACATGGCTACATTTCTTGACTTTGTATTTTGCTTAGTACATAGCCAGGGGTCATGCTTCTTTGCATCTGCTTCACTCTGCTCCAAATCTGTGACCTGGAAGTGAATAATGGGACAACAGAAATATATGGCATTTGTTCTTTTACCCAATGCTAGTTCAGGGATTCCCCAAGATCTTTTCCTGTTCTGATGTTCTGTCTTGGTTGTCTTTCTATTCTTAGATGTTGAAATGTTCTTCACCGTAGTCTCAGTGGTATATTCTTGTTTAGCCTCCATCTCCAGTGTCTACAAACATCCTTTTTTTATCTCCCTATTTAAGTACTCTTATGATTCATTCCAAATGACTGATGATGAAGCATGCTACCCACCCCATGGCAGAGTTGATGGACTCAAAGTATAGAATGAGATATATAGTTTTGTAAATGGCCAATGAAGGAATTTGCTTGACACTGGAAAATTGTTATGATGTCCGGCACACCACCAACAATGGGGAGTAGAAGGGAAGATAAGTGGGAGGAAGAGAAAATAGATTTTTATTAATTGGAAAAAATTTTAAGTGAAATGGAAAAAAGTGAACATTCTCTGAACTGTTCTATGCATCTTCATAGAGAAGAAAAAAAATTCTATTGAGTCTCCTGAATCTACTGTGAAGCAGATTTAAACACCAATGTTATTGTCTGCTCTCTCTTCTCAATGTATCAAGGACCTTAAAAATGTTCAGTCACTTGTTCAATTCAGCCAGAGGAATTGCTGATGTCCTCCTATAGCAGTCAATTTTGCTATGTGAAAAGTCAAATAAATTGTATACTTCATACTACTACATTTTAGAGACTGATATTTCCTTATGACTGAAAATGTGTTTTGATGTTTCTTGTTTGTGCAATTCTTTATTTATATCCAAGAGAGTATGGTTTTATATTTAGAACAAGGGAACTTAGATATCCTTTAATATCAAGTCATAAAAAATCAGAGATATTAACATAGGAATCAGGGATCTAGAACTGGAAGGCCCCACAAGCCAGCTAAGACAACTTCCTTCTTTTACTGATGAGGAAAATGAAGTTTGGAAAGGTTGGATGACTTGGCCAAAGTCTTTTCAATTGTATCCAACTCTTCATGACCCCATTTGAAGTTTTCTTTGCAAAGATGCTAGAGTGCTTTGCCATTTTCTTCTCCAGCTCATTTTACAGAGAAAAAAAACTAAGGCAAACAGGTTTAAGTGACTTGCCCAGGCTCACACAACTACTACATGTTTGATGCCAGATCAACTCAGGAAGCTAAGTCTTCCTCACTCTAGATCTAGTACTCTATACATTGAGCTATAACATGATGCGTCAGTAGCTGTGCCTGCTTATGAAAGCTTTTCCTCTATTTCTAATTTCCTGTGAAAGGAATCATTGCAGGTAGAGGCAGTGCTCTTCCATTTTTCTTGCTTTTAGTAAGAATTTGGGGTAATGCATTTTGAGCTAGAGTGCTTTATCTTAAGGGTTAATTTAGTGACTTGTAAGACAATAAGGGGGAATGAACTAGCTCCTGCTTCCCCTTGAATAAGGTTAAATATAAAATAAAATGGAGCAGATCATAAGTGTTCTAGGAATCCAGAGAAAAGCAAGAACAGAATGGCCTGTAGTTATTGGCAGTGGTAGAGAAGGAGGAATTTGAGGTAAAACTTAAAGGATGTGTATGATTTACATAGGCAAAATCTGAAGTGGGAATATGCATGGCATGTCTGCAGGGCATTGAGGAGACTGATCTAGGCATTTGTAGGAAATAAAATTGAATAAGTAGGGTGGGTATAGCTTATGAAAAAGTCTGAAAAAGCAGCCTGAGTTTGAGACTTAACCTGTGGACAATAGAGATCGATAATATTTGTAAATTATAGTTAGTATAATATCTGGTATACAGTAGTTACTATGTAAGTGTTTATTCCTTTTCTCTTCTCTTATTTCCCATTGGTGGTATCCCCAGTTAGATTAGAGAGAATAGGGCATGCTCAATTTCTTAGCCTTTAAATACTTTCTAACTGCATGATCATGGGCTAATTTGTGTCTACATAATGTGTTTTTTACTTGGATTTCAAACATTAATTTTAAAGGTGTATAAGACTGATTTACATGAACTTTGGGATTTATATATATATTTCTGAATTTTTATTCACAGCTAGAGATTTTAAATGCTACTCATCATCCTGAGTCCAATTTTGCACTGAAGAGAAGCTAAATTGACAGAAAGAATTTGACACATTATATATGTGTCATGCATAAAGTATGCTATGATAAGTTTACATGTTCTTGAGTGCTAGACTTAAAATCAGGATGACCTGTATTCAAATGTTGCCTGAGACAAGACACAAACATAAACATATTTGTTTCTTCATCTGTAAAATGGGAATAATGCCTGTTGTAACCATTTTAAAAGGTGACCAAAATATTTTCATTAGATAATATATATAAAATACTTTGCAAATTTAAAGTGCTATCATCCTTTATTTTTTTATCTGCTGCTCTGCTTGATTTTGACTTTATAATCTTCTTGTGTTTAACAACCCCATATTCTACTTTCTAGAGCCCCTTCCCTTTTCAGTTTACTATTGTATATTGTCTTCCTCCATTAGATTGTAATCTCTTTGTGCCTAGGTCACATAACTAGTAAATACCTGAGTCTGGATATAAATTCAGAGAAAAGTCTTCCTTATTCCTGGCCTAGCACTCTATCCACTGTGGTATGTAGTTACCCCAGATTCCAGTGCCTAATAATAAACTAATTTAAATGATTATTATGAAATTAATAATAAAACCTAGAAGTTATATGGCAAAGTGCTTTACAAATATTTTCTTATTGATCTTTACAACAATCCTGGGAGATAGGTGCTATTATTATTCTTATTTTAGGAAATGGAGGCAGACAGAGAATGGGAGGATTTGAAGTCAGTTCTTCCAGACTATACCTGTATTCTATCTACTGAATTGCCTTTTGGCCTTTAATATTAGCAGCAGTGAGCCAGCTAGGTGACACAGTGGATAAAGTACCAGTTCTAGAGTCAAATCTGGGCACAAATCCAGTCTCAAACAATTACTAGCTATATGATCCTGGGTAAATCATTTAACCGGTTTGCCTCAGCTTCCTCATCTACAAAATAAGCTGGAAAAGAAAATGGTAAACTATGCCAGTGTCTTTGCCAAGAAAAATCCTAACTGTGGTCACAAAGAGTTAGACATGATTGAAAAATGACTGAACAAGAACAACAAAAATTAACTATGGTACTTAGAATCATAGAATTGTGGAATCCTAGAATTTTACATCTGGAAGGAACCTCAGGGAATTTTAGAGAACCCTATTCACCTCTTCAAATTTTTTTTAAAAGAATAACAATAAAATCTTGCTTAGTTGGGGAAGCTGTTGATCCTATATCCTGATTTATAGTCTGAATGCATGAAGAATTTTAAAGACATCACAAACAAGATGCTAGAAAATCTGTTAACAGAATGTTGTCTTCCCAAAATATTATGTTTGACACTGGCCTTGGGCAGAGTGTTAAGGACTTTTCAAGGAATGATTAGTGAACATACTGTCTTAGAGTAAAGGAAACAGAACAGGTGTGAAATTGTACAGATCACATTGTAGGAAGGAAATTAATTTCTTTTGGTACCTTTCACCATTCACAACACCATCTGTTATTTAAAAAATATACTGGGAAAGAAAATGAGAATTCCTGTCCCTTAAATTTAAAGTGAGTCCCAAATTCATTTCTAACATCATTTTGCCAAAAAATGACTCCACTACCGTCATCTCACTAATGACTACTGCATATTCTCACCTTGAAGAAATAACATTTTTGTTTGATTTTTCTATGATTTTCATTGGGATTATTAATCTACATTTGTTAATTAGTTTATGTTCTGAAAATTATTCACTAGATATCAACTAGCATAGTTCATAAAAGTCACTATTAAAAAATAAGGTGAAGATGAGTAGAGTATAAAAGTGAATTCTAATAAGTTGTGGATTACCTATAATTGTGACATATAAATAGATGAGTAAAACAAAAAAAAAGCACCTCAGATAACAATATGGAAAAAAATAACATGAGATGCAAAGGAATTTAGGTGTGTAGATTTTTAGAAAAGGCAATCAGTTGGGTCTCTATAACACTATGTGGTAAATTTTCAGTGCTCAGTTGAACCACAGTACTCCCATTAACATTAATGAGAGTTGGGTTGCTTAACTCCCTCTGTGCAATATTGAAACCTATCCTTTCGAACTCTGCAAATTAAAGTCAAAATGAAATGTTAATTGTATGCTTAGAAGGTTGGAATTTAACAAGGGCTCTTGCCTCCTGATTTCAGGGTACCACATTTAGCTTTAAAGGTGGCACAGTTCTTATATATTGTATTGAAGTTGTATTTTATGCTGCCCTCAAATTATTGAAAGCATACTTTTATATTATTATTATTATTATTAAGTTACTAGATTTCCATTGGCATTTACAAAATTGAAGTATTATAATGCTGAAAAGTTAAAGGAAATAATTTATTATTTTTGTTCAGTCACATACAAGTCTATGATCCTATTTGGAGTTTTCTTGACAAAGGTACTGGCATGGTTTATCATTTTCTTTTCCAACTCATTTTATAGATGAGAAAACTGAAGCAGCAAATAAAGTTAACTGATTTGTCCAGGGTCACATAGATATTAAATATATATATATATATATTTTGCTGAGGCAATTGGGGTTAAGTGACTTGCCCAGGGTCACACAACTAGGAAGTGTTAAGTGTCTTAGGCCAGATTTGAACTCAGGTCCTCCTGACTTCAGGGCTGGTGTTCTATCCACTGCACCACCTAGCTACCCCTATAGATATTAAATATTGAGGCCAAATTTGAACTCAGGAAGAAAAGTCTGCCTGACTCCAGACCCCGTGCTCACTGTACTACCAAAGAAAAGAACATTATTCTAAAAAGCCCAAAGTACTTTTTACAGATATACCCAGGGATTACTGTTCAAATGGTAAGCCAGAAGAATGATGGCACTTGTTTCTGTAAACAGATAATGCCTTAAATTAAATTTTTTTCTTCCAAACAAGTTGGCGAGATGAGTATTGTATTCCTATCCCCAACTTACAAGTGAAGAAACTGAGGCTGAGAGAGACTAAAAAATTTATCTGGGACTATACAACTAGTAAATTTCAGATCTGGGATTGGAACATAGGTTTCTTGATCACAATTTCATTTTCTGTTTCTCTTCTGGAGCTCTTCTTTCCATATACAAATAAATATGAAAAAAAATAGTTCTAAAGAGTTTAAGATTAATTATCAATGGATTCTCCCATTTTTTTGGTCCACAAGTCAATAATGGAATGTCTAGTCACAAAGAGAAAAGATAAAAGACTTTTTTTTTTTTTTAAGAAGAAGGATCTGAAATTGTTAAGAAATCCTGCTTTTCAACACTGGTGTTGTTTAGAAAGGAGGATCACTTGTTACAAAGGGTGAGGTATTGCAGCTTTGTCCCAAGGCATGAATTACAAAATGAGTTTATTGGAAGTCTTGGTTGGAGTTGTTTGCATCACACTGAGCAAACCCTGGAAGAACTTGGTTATATTTGCTGGAAGGCTGATGTCATGTTAGGCTGTTAGAGGCAGTAAACATATTGGAGTTTATGGGGTATTCCTAGAGGACTAGCACCTCTAATATGAGGGCTTTCTTGGAATGGGCAGATGAGAACAATTTGTCCTAACAGGCCATAAAGGTGGATGAAGTAGGTACTGTGAAACACTTAGAACTTTATCAGGTATCTCATATGCCAAGGTCATTCACTGCATACTGGGCCATCACTAGTCATCTTGACTTTTGCATTGCTACTGGACTTTGATGACTCTGAAAGGGAGAGTAAGGCTATTGATTTTGTGCAATTCTGCTTAATTTAAATCTAGTTCATTGGAAGTCAAGATATCACCCTGCAATGTAATTGATTTTTTAAAAAATGAAGGAATAACATCAATTTTGGATAATACTGTGTTCTGGATAATACAGAAAGAAAATAATACTTTCTCATGAAGAAAGTCTCTTGTCTTTTCTCTTTGTTCACAAGACCACTATTGACCTGTGAATTAAAAAAATAGAAGAATCTATTGATTATTAATCTTGGACTCTTTAGAGCTATTGTTTATGGTGTTTATCTATATTTAGAAAAAGGAGGTCTAGAAGAGAGTGACAAAAATGTGGAGAGGAAATGAGAATTAATATAGTCTATGAGAAGGAATTTAGAGTTTTAGAGAGTTGTGCTTAGAAATTAATTGATTTGCCATTTTATAAAGTAAAGGTAGGATTTCAATTCGGATCTTAGCTTTGAGGTTGGCTTTCTATCCATTATACCACAAAGCCTTTCTTGGTTATAGAAAAAATTACCTGGAAATGTCCCCACTTTATATTAGTTATTATTTGCTATCAGTTTTTCTTCAAAGAGAAAAATCTGTGAAAAAAATTTGGTAAATGCTCTTTCTCTGCCCCTATTGCTGAATACTAAAATCTGGGAAAGACTTTAGCTTAAAAAGGCCATGTTTTCTCACCGCATCTGGGATCATCTCTAGTGTTCCTGATCTATATCTTGCTACTGGATCCAAATGACTCTGGAAGAGAAAGTGAGGCTGGTAATTTTACACAGTGCTTCCTCACTTAAAGTCCATTAAGTTGCATGTTATGGCATCACCTTTTTGATGCCATGGTTCTCTTTGAGAAAGGACAAACAACAATATCACTCTTTCTTCAAGAGAAAAGTAAATATTTACATGGGCAGAAGGTGGATGGCAAGATAAAGGAAGAAGAGGAACAAGAACATGTAATACACCGGGTAATCAGCCCTCAGACAATCAAGAGTTTGAGAAATAGCTAGTAGACCAATATGGCCAGAAAGGAGAGTGCACGAGGTAGGAAAATATGTAATAGAAATAGAAAGGTTTAGACCAGAGCTACATGGCCAGGGTTTTTAAATGCCAAACCAAGAAGTATGAATTTTTATCCTAATAGAGTAGCAGAGTAGAATTGTTAAATCTGTGCTTTGGGAATATTATCTTGGAAATATATCCACATTGAAGATAATCATCAAACTACTTGAAGAGTTTGAAAGACAAAGACAACAAACTTATTTATCTTGGAGAGGAAGCTCAACACTTTCTCATTCAACCTATTTCCTTACAGGAGTCAACCAGGAGTTCTCAGTGCAAAGGAAAAAGTCAAAGGACTTTCTAGGACTTATTTTGGTGTTTTTGCTTTGTTGCTTTTTGAAATTAAATTAATTGTTTTTAATAACAAAAAATCTATTTTTTCTCCCTCTCCCCCCCCCCCCCCCCCCAGGGGGAAAAAAAGTAACTTTTTTTTTTGTTGTTGGCTGAGGCACTTGGGATTCAGTGACTTGACCAGGGTTACATAGCTAGGAAGTGTTAATTGTCTGAGGCCAGATTTGAACTCAGGTGCTCCTGACTTCATGGCTGGTGTTCTATCCACTGCCCACCTAAATGCCCAGGAAAAAAAAGTTTTAAAACAAATATACAGTCAATCACAACAAATCCCCACATTGGCAATGTCAAAGCACACACACACACACACACACACACACACACACACACACACACACACGTCTCCTTCTGTACCATGAAAGCATCTCCTCTTTGTTAAGAGACAGGTAGGACCAACTTCTGGAATTATGGGGAGTGCTATTATATTGATCACACTTCAAAAAAAATCTTTAAAAGTTGTTTTCACAGTAAACTTCCTCTGTTAATGTCTAAATTGTACTATTGGTTCTACTCACTTCATTCTACATGAATACATACAAATGTTTCCAGGTTTCTCTAAAACCATCCCTTTTACATTTCTTACAGCATAACAGTATTCCATTATTTTAATATACCATAATATTTTCAGACTTTCCCAATTGATGGGCATTCCCTTAATTTCCAAGTTTGCCACCATAAGAAAAGAGTTGCTATGAATATTTTCATACATATAATACTTTTCTCTTTTTTTATATTAATACTTTTTATTTGCAAAACATATGTATGGGTAATTCCTAAACATTAACCCTTACAAAGCTTTCTGTTACAAATTTTTCCCCCCTGCTCCCCACCCCTCCCCTGGATGGCAGGATATCCACTACATGATAATTATGTTAGAATACTTAAGAAATCAAATATATGTATAGTTATTGCCA
>JAJPUD010001313.1:197847-223446 GCA_023553655.1 Myrmecobius fasciatus | reverse complement strand
TCATTGTTGAAGAGAGTCATGTCCCTTAGAACTGATCCTCATATAGTATTGTTGTTGCCGTGAATAATGATCTCTTGGTTCTGCTCACTTCACTGAGCATTAGTTTATGCAAGTCTCTTCAGGCCTCTCTGAAATCGTCCTGCTGGTCGTTTCTTACAGAGCAATAATATTCCATAACATTCATATACCATAATTTATTCAGCCACTCTCCAATTGATGGGCATCCATTCAGTTTCCAGTTTCTAGCCACTATAAAAAGGGCTGCCACAAACATTCTTGCACATGTGGGGCCCTTTCCTTCTCTTATGATTTCTTTGGGATATAAGCCCAATAGCAACACTTCTGGGTCAAAGGGTATGCATAGTTTGATAACTTTTTGAGCATAGCTCCAAATTGCTCTCCAGAATGGCTGGATCCGTTCACAGCTCCACCAACAATGCATCAGTGTCCCAGTCTTCCCACATCCCCTCCAACATTCATCGTTATCTTTTCCTGTCATTTTAGTCAATCTGACAGACGTGTAGTGGTACCTCAGAGTTGTCTTAATTTACATTTCTCTGATTAATAGTGATTTGGAGCACCTTTTCATATGATTATAAATAGCTTTAATTTCCTCATCTGAAAATTGTCTGTTCATATCCTTTGACCATTTATCAATTGGAGAATGGCTTGAATTCTTATAAATATGAGACAATTCTCTATATATCTTAGAGATGAGACTTTTATCAGAACCCTTAAATGTAAAGATGATTTCCCAATTTGATACTTCCCTCCTAATCTTGTCTGCATTAGTTTTGTTTGTACAGAAACTTTTTAACTTAATTTAATCAAAATTATCTATCTGGTGTTCAATTAAGAGTTCCAGATCTTCTTTGGACATAAATTTATTCCATCTCCACAGGTCTGAGAGGTAAACTATCCTATGTTCCTCTAATTTGGTTATAATATCACTCTTTATATCTAGATCATGAACCCATTTAGATCTTATCTTGGTGTGCGGTGTTAGGTGTGGGTCCAGCCTTAATTTCTTCCACACTAGTTTCCAATTTTCCCAGCAGTTTTTGCCGAATAGTGAGTACTTATCCCAAAAGCTGGGGTTCTTGGGTTTATCAAACACTAAATTGCTAACATTATTACCTAGCTTGTCCTGATATCCTATCCTATGCCACTGATCGACTGCTCTATTTCTCAGCCAGTACCAAATGGTTTTGATGACCGCTGCTTTATAATATAGTTTTAGATTTGGTACAGCAAGGCCACCTTCATCGGTCTTTTTTTTCATTAATTCCCTTGAAATTCTTGACCTTTTGTTCTTCCAAATGAACTTTGCTACTATTTTTTCTAGGTCTGTAAAATAATTTCTTGGGAGTTTGATTGGTATGGAGCTAAATAAATAAATTAGTTTGGGTAGTATTGTTATTTTTATTATATTTGCTTGGTCTACCCATGAGCACTTAATGTTTTTTCCAATTGACTAAGTCTGATTTTATTTGTGTGGAAAGTGTTTTGTAGTTTAGTTCATATAGTTTCTGACATTCTCTTGGCAAATAGATTCCCAAATATTTTATGCTATCATCTGTTATTCTGAATGGAATTTCTTTTTCTATCTCTTGCTGCTGAACTTTGTTAGTAATAAATAAGAATGCTGATGATTTGTGTGGATTAATTTTGAATCCTGCAACTTTACTAAAGTTGTGAATTGTTTCTAGTAGTTTTTTAGTTGAGTCTCTAGGGTTCTCTAAGTATACCATCATGTCATCTGCAAAGAGTGATAATTTGGTTTCTTCACTACCTACTCTAATTCCTTTTATCTCTTTTTCTTCTCTTATTGCCAAAGCTATCATTTCTAATACAATATTAAATAGTTATGGGGACAGTGGGCAGCCTTGTTTCACTCCTGATCTTATTGGGAATGGTTCTAGTTTGTCTCCATTACATATGATGCTTGCTGATGGTTTTAAGTAGATGCTACTAATCATTTTAAGGAAAACCCCATTTATTCCTATACTCTCTAGTGTTTTTAATAGGAATGAGTGTTGGATTTTATCAAATGCTTTTTCTGCATCTATGGAGATAATCATATGGTTTTTGTTAGTTTGGTTATTGATATAATTGATTATGCTGATAGTTTTCCTGATATTGAACCAGCCCTGCATTCCTGGTATAAATCCTACTTGGTCAAGATGTATTATCCTGGAGATAACTTTCTGTAATCTTGTTGCTAAAATCTTATTTAAAATTTTTGCATCAATATTCATTAGGGAAATGGGTCTATAGTTTTCTTTCTCTGTTTTCACCCTACCTGGTTTAGCTATCAGCACCATATCGGTCTCATAGAAGGAATTTCTCTCTTTTTTTTTGAATATAAAACTAGTAGTCATATCATTTGGTCAGCAGTAATATTTTAGGCATAGTTCCAGAAATGCTTTCCTAAATGGCTAGACCAATTTACAGTTCCATGTATAGAACATTAATATGTTCAAAAGTAGTTTGGATAAGGGTGAAGGGAAGAGTCTCCCAAGAATATTCTTATTTTTGGCTCTCTACTCAAACTATTTAGATGTAAGGATTTTAAATATGTTTTATTGACCACTCATAATAGATTCTATAAATTCTAATTAAATTCCCAAGTCATACTTAATATCATTTAGGCTATAGTGGAGACCCTCAGTTATAGTCTCATTCAACTCCATTAGGATAAAAATGTATTTTTGGTTTGGAATTTAAAAACCCTAACCATCTAGTTCTAATTTAAACCTTTCCATTTTTATTACACACTTTCCTATCTCAGGCACTCTCTTTTTTAGCAAGATTGGTCTACTTGCTGTTTCTCAAACATGACCCTCATTTTTTGTCCTCTTGACTTTGAAGAGTTTCTGTTCTTTGAATGTACTCCCTCTTTACCTCTGCTTATCTTTCTTCAAAATTCAGTTTAAGAGTCATATCCATCATAAGATTTTTTTCTGATTCCCCCCAAAAATGGTGCCATCACTTGAATGAACATATAGGATAGATTCTTGAATTTTGCATATCTCTGTTTCTTCTGAGCTAATTTTATTCTGCTTTTCTCAAAGAGCACAGTACCATCTCTGATGAGAACATACTATGCTGGATGGTCCTGTGCCATTGTTTCCCATATCATATGATCAACAACTTCATAAGAGAGATCTTAAGAGTGTCCTTGAATTGCCTTTTCTGACCACCTTGTGAGCGCTTTCCTTGTATGAGTTCTCCATAAAACACACACAGACACAGATACCTCTCTCTCTCTCTCTCTCTCTCTCTCTCTCTCTCTCTCTCTCTCTCTGTCCTTCTCTCTCTCTTCTTCTCTCTCCACATATAGATTATTTATACTTGTTTCCTGAGTTAGAATGAAAACTTCTTGAAGGCAGAAAATGTTTAATTTTAATTTTTTATCCCCATCATTTAGTATGGTGCCTTGGAACATATTAGGTGCTTTATTGATACTTACTGATTGATTAATAAATATTGATTTGTTGAAAGAAGTCTCTTCTTTTGGTCATTTTTTCTTGTTCTGTCTTTCAGGAAGATAATTGTCTTTCATATTGTACTTCACTATACACTTAAGGATATTTATTGTTATTTTCAGTGTTCCTCTCTTCAGGGCTAGTAATTCCCCTCAAAATTTTTCAAGTTTATTAGTTCTCTCTGAATACTGAGATTGGATGGTTTCAGTTACCTCCTTAAGTCCTTCAATATCAGAGGTATCAGAATAAAACCAGCCAGGCTTATTTAAACAGTTTCTGACCAGTTTGTTCTCTAATTCATCCTGTTTTCCTGATCTCTCATATTGTGATGCTTGCTCTGTTGTTGAGATAAGCCCAAGGTAAAGAAAACAACATTGAAAGCTCACGTCTTTTTGGTGTCATCTGTTATTAAGCTATTCTCTTTTATTTGACAAAAGAACATTATTTTCCTTTGTCCTTTTTTGTGTTCACTATATTTTAAAGAATGGTTTCCCATTTTCCTTTGTCTCTTTCAAATGACATTATATCTTAATACATTGGTGAAGGATTTTTTAAAAAAAATCTTTTCATTATAAGCTTATGTCCAAGAGGTTAAAAATCTTCTCATTGTAAGCTTGTATCTAAGAGGTTAGACGAATAGATGTCAGGAAAGTGGGGATTTCTGTCATCCATTTTCTTCCCTCTATTTTGATGAACTATTTTCTACAATGTGTGAGAATCAGGCTATGATTATGATAATCATTAAGTGATAAAGTAGAGAAACAGAAAATTTGAAAACTCATAAATTTAAGAACTACTGTCGTACAATATTATATCCATTGCTTTTCAAATTTTGATTGGAGAGCTATTGATTTTATTTTTTTTTCACTGATTTCCTCTGTTTTCTTGTGTGAATTTTCTTTCCTTCCTAAGGCACAAATTTGTTTGAGGGTGGGGAAAGTCTGTAACAGTGATATTGGAATAATCCATAGTATGGTGGGGGGAAAGGCAGAATACTAGGAGTCTGAAGATCTGAGCTCTAGTTCCATTGATGCTCCCTAATAATGTGACTACAGGAAAGACACAATCTTTCTGAGACTTACTTTTTTCAAAATTGATATAATAATACCTGTCTTTTCTATATGATAGTGTTGCATCAAATAAAATACATGTAAGAAATTATTTTGAGTTGTTATATAGTTTTGAACATGCCTTAGTTTGAGTCTGTTTCCATGTATGTTAGACTAGTTTTATAGTCAAGACTGTTATTTAGGTTAGTTCATATACATTGAGCTCTATTGATTTGAACCAAGTATCTAGGATATAGCCAATCTTGAATTTTTGACTAATGATTTTGATCAAGAAAGGTCTGCAAAAGGAGTTCTGATCTCTTCTGGGTTGCATTAGTAGAAGAAGAAGCCCATCAAAAGAAGTTTTCCTTTCTTTGCTATAAATTCTCTACATTTCTAGAGTTGAGTTTGGGACACACTGCACTCCTCAGGATCAGTATAAACTTGTTTAGTTTCCTTGGTACACTTGTGAGGGTTCTTTAGCTTATTATAAACCCAAGGTTCTGGAGGAATAAACCACGAGGTATAGCAAATGGCCTGGAAATTTTCCATTTAGCATTTGCTGAAATGAAAATCAGCAACTTGTTTTTTTTCTATCTCTTAACAGGAAATTAAATTGTGCATTTAAAGATGAGTGAGTGGGAGAGGGGGATGATCAATGGGATGAATTCCTAGAGGTGTTGGAGGATGATATCAATAGTATAGAGGGTTATCCTTGGCAAAAAGAAGGGTCATCTTTTGTTTAGAAACTAGAGCAAATGAAGAGAGCATGGTAAGTAAAGATGTAGCATGATAGGGAGACATAAAAGTAAGGGAAATTAGAAAGCTCATAATGGAGTAAAGTAGGAAGTAAGGTTCTCTACTGAAAAACAGAGTGGTGGGGCTGCAATCTTGGGTTCAAAGAAAGAGGAAAAGTTTGAAACAGTTATTCCAGCAATACAAAGCATTCCAGGGAGTCAAGATATAAATATGTTAACTCTCTTGGTCTCAGGGTAGGGAGCAGACTATGAATGAAAGAGTAATCATCCAGGGAAAGGGTGGCAAAGGGTATAAGATATGTCAAAAGAAAATGTCAATTTTTTTGTGAGTTCAAGAAAATATAAAGAATATGAAAGGAAGAAATTTAGGATAAAGAAATTTGTCAGTGGTAGAGGGTAGGTTCTAAAGTACATATAGGGAAAAATGTATAGAGTACATATAGAGTACATATTGACAAAAATCTCCTTTTATTGTGGAGGAAACTGGGAATTGATGGGGATGACAAAGGCTGAGTTTTTGAATTGCGAGAGTGTGGGGAAAGGTAATAGAGAGAGGCTTTTCATCTTGGAAGATTGTGACCATGACCCCTAAGGAATAGGAGAGTAAGCAGAAGTACCCCGTGAACAGCACACTCAGTGAGGGGAGACTATAGGGTCATGGTGGCTGGGAACATCATGTATTCAAGGAGACTATTAATTCTAGGAAGTTGGAGCTGTCACTTAAAAAAAACTTAACTCAATATCACAAGCAAATTAGAAGAACAAAGGATAGTTTACATTTAAGATCTGTAGAGAAGAAAGGAATTTGTGACCAAAGAGGAACTGGAGTCATTATTGAACATAAACTAGATAATTTTAATTATAGTGAAAAGGCTTTTGCACAAAGAAAACTAATGCAGACAAGATTAGGAGGGAAGCAATGAACTAGTTAAACATTTTTACATTTAAGAGTTCTGATAAAGGCCTCATTTCTCAAATATAGAGAGAATCAAAATTTATAGAATTCAAGCCATTCTCTAATTGATGAATGGTCAAAGGATATGAATAGATAATTTTCAGATGAAGAAATTGAAGCCATTTCTAGTCATATGGAAAGGTGCTTTTTTGATTTCTCTATTGATCAGAGAAATGCAAATTAAGACAATTCTGAGGTACCACTACACACCTCTCAGATTGGTTAAGATGACAGTAAAAGATAATGATAAATGTTGGAAAGAATATGGGGAAATTGGGATATATTATTGGTGGAGTTGTGAACTGATTCAACCACTCTGGAGAGCAATTTGGAACTATGCCCAAAGGGTGATCAAGATGTGCATACCCTTTGATCCAGCAGTGTTTCTACTGGGCTTATATCCCAAATAGATCTTAAATGTTGCAAAAATGTTTGTGGCAGTCCTTTTTGTAGTGGCAAGAAACTGCAAATTGAGTGGATTCCCATCAGTTGGAGAATGGCTGAATAAGTTGGCATATGAATATTATGAAATGGTATATGGAATATTATGATATATGAACATTACGGAATATTATTGTTCTATAAGAAATGATCAGCAGGATGATTTCAGAGAGGCCTGGAGAGACTTAAATGAACTGATACTAAGTGAAATGAGCAGAACCAGGAGATCATTGTACATGGCAACAAGATTATACAATGAGCAATTCTGATAGACATGGCTCTTTTCAACAATGAGATGATTCAGGACAGTTACAATGATATGGTGATGAAGAGAGCCAACTACACCCAGAAGGAGGACTGTGGGAACAGAGTGTGGTTCACAACATAGCATTTTCACTCCTTTTGTTATTGTTTGCTTGCATTTTATTTTCTTTCTCATTTTCTTTCATTTTTAATCTAAATTTCCTTGTTCACCAATATAATTGCATAAATATGTATGCATATATTGGATTTAACATATTTTTACCATGCTTAACATATATTGGATTACTTGCCATTTAGGGATGTGGGGGGAAGGTGGGGAAAATTGGAACACAAGGTTTTGCAGAGGTCAGTGTCAAAACTTTTCCATGCATATGTTTTGAAAATAAAAAGCTTTAATAAAAAAGAAAGAAAATATTAAAAATTGACTCTTTCCTCTCTCCCCATATTAATGTTAATTTGTAGTACCACCTCATGGAATCCTTTCTAGTTTGCATTTTGCAACTATAGTCCACTGATTCCCTATTGAGAAGAGGAAAATATATTTTATCTTAATCCTATGTAACCAAGATTAGGCATTTTATGGATTGAATTCTTATATTTTAAATTCTATTTTCCTTTACATTATTCTTGTCATCATGTACACATACACACACAGAAATACATATATATACCTACATATATATTGGTTGGTTGTCCTTCATTTTCAAAAAGGACCAAAATGACATCATTACATTAGAGTCGAGGTACAATGTTTCCATCTCTGACTGATCAGACCAATACAAGCCTGGAATGCTCTGCTACAGGTGGGACATAAATAGTCCATATGAACATTTGGGATAGCTTCTCTACCTTTGTACATTTCACATTTCTTCTAAACTAATTCAGTTCTGCTTTGTTCATAGAGCACAGCACCTTTTCTAATGAGGGCACCCCTTGCTGGGTAGTTCATTGCCAGTGTCTCTCATGTCATACAATCAATTCTAAGGTTCTTAAGAGAGACTTTGAGAGTATCCTTGTATTGCTTTCTCTGACCATTTTGTGAGGTCTTTCCATGTGTGTTATACACACATACGTGCGCACACATACACATATGCATATATTCTAATTATTCTTTTTTTTCATTTTCTTTCAGTTTAAACAGGTCTGCCTAAGTTTCTCTATATTCATCATCTTTGTCATTCCTTTACAAAACATTACACAATTACATGAATACAAAAAATGTGTTCCTTTCATTTCCCAATAAATGGAAATCCACTTTATTTCCATTTTTTTCTTGACTATCACAAAGAACCTCTTTATTTTTCTGTCTATCACAATCCTTAAAAATGACTAGCGCTAGGAATGGGAGGCATTGATATCATCTGAAGATCAAAATCTAGGGGAAGGCTGCACAGAACATGAGAACAATATGAAGAAGAGGAGCTGAATTTATAATGATTTTCCTTATTGTCAAGGTTTAGTACAAACAACATTATTTTTGGTCAAGGTTGATTCCCTCCCTCACTGCCAGTTACCCTGCCACTCAATTAAAGTCAATGAAATTATGGAATGATTTACTGTGGTGCAAAAATCTGGAGAAAAAAATTAACATTATTTTAATATCATAAGATCATTGATTTAGAACTGGAAGTAACATTACAAGTCATCTTTTCTGATCCCCTTATCTTAGAGATGAGGAGCCAGAAATCCAAAGATGGATTTTTTCTGTGTTGTTCCCATTTCAAGCACTGCTTATCACTGAAATGTAGCCATCTATTTTGTTTTAGTTCATTTTTCAGTTATGTCCAATTTTTTGTTGACTCCATTTGGATTTTTTTTTGACAAAGATACTGAAGTGGTTTGCCCTTTCCTTTTCCAGCTCATTTCATAGATGAGACAGTGAGGCAAACAGCGTTAAGTGACTTGACTAAGATCGAAAAGCTAATAGCTATCTGAGGCAAGATTTGAACTCAGAAAGAAAAATCTTCCTGACTTCAGTCCTAGCACTATATTCATGGTGCCATCTAACTACCCAGCTACTAAATACCATATCTTTATTACAAAAATTTAACCTAATTTGATAATTTTGATGGCCTTTTAAGATGTCTTCTCCATTTTGAAATTAAATACCAGAGACAGTCATTTCTGTGAAAATAGAATAATTTAATAAATAATATATTACTGCATTGCCCTTCCCCTTGTTTCTACTTTTACATACTGTTAGAATTAATCTTCATATCTTTTAGGAGGTATAGAGCTGTTTGCCATGATTTATTATAACATTCCCAAGTTGAACAAAATATCAAACAAAACCCATTTGATATAGAAAAGGATGACTGGAAAAGGATTTCATTGATTCCAATACTCCCTTTTCCTCTTGCCATGAGTCACAAGTGATTAATACTGTATCTCTCTTCTGTTTAGGACCGAAGATTCAATGATGAAATTGACAAGCTGACTGGATACAAGACAAAGTCATTGTTGTGTATGCCAATCAGAAACAGTGATGGGGAGATCATTGGTGTAGCACAAGCAATAAACAAAACTCCTGAAGGTGTTCCCTTCACTGATGATGATGAAAAAGTAAGATTGCATGCTTCTTTGGGTACTTACAGTATTGTATTGTTACTTTCATATAGTGAGAAAATAATTAATAATTGTCCTAAGTGGAAAGGAACAATGATTATAGGATTTCCCTATTCAAAAATTAATGATATTTGATGAATCTGATGATTAATGATGTTTTTCTTATATGGTGGATTCTTGCATCAATTTGATGGAAAAATAATCATATATACAATATTTTTGGTTATACTTTGTTAAAAGAATCAAAGGATCATATTCATAGATCTGGAAGGGACCTTCAAGGTTATTCAGTTATTTTTCAGTCATGTCTGATTCTTCATAATCTCATTTAGGATTTGTTGACTAAAATATTAGAATGGTTTACCATTTTCTTTAATTCATTTTTGCAGATAAGGAAACTGAAGTCAATAGGATTAAGTGACTTCTTTGGAGTCACACAATTGTGTGAGACCCTTCAGATCGTCCTCACTCATCCCCTCTCCCTTTCTCTACTCTATCTACTGTATCACCTAATTCAGCTCTCAAATTTTACAGTTGAGAAAATTGAGATCCAGAGAAGTTTGCCCAAACTTTTGGGCTATTTGCCCAAAGTCATACATATGGTAAGTGGCAGAGTCATGATACAGACCCAATTTCTCTAACTTGAAATATACTTCTCTTTCCAAAGACAATTGGATGAGTTAGGAGTCATAGAGTCAAACCTTTGCCGTGCTTATATTAGCTTTGTAACAACAGGCAGGTTACTCAACCTCTTATTTTTTTCCTCACCTGCACCATACAAATAATATTTGAATTACTTTGTGGTGAGGAGCAAAATAATAGTATTATCTAGGTCACATTTATATACAGCTTCAGATTTACAAAGCACTTTCCTCACAATACCCTGCAAGATAGGTTAAGTATTTTATCATTAAAAATAAACATATACCCACAAGTCCCTAATGTGTCTGCTTTTGGCTATTCCCAAACCTATGATGATCAGCCATTGATTCATAACTCATGAACCTCTATTTCCATGAAATCTCCCTTGACTAAGCCATAATAAATCATATGATGGCAAAGCAAAGGATATTTTCTCAAAGTAGGGTGAGAGGCAAATAACAAGGAATTAAATTAAGTGGTGAGCTCTCTCACCATCCATTTTCCAAAGCTGCCACCTGCCTGCATATATCTCCTGGGGAGCACTGGAGTCTACTCCTTCTTAGCAGTCTCAGGCTTATTATCCTGCCATCATCACAGAACAATAGGAGCGTCATTCCTCAAGTCCCTCTTGACAGGATGTTAGGGAAGTGTCCATGGTGGCAGCATCATGCTGGTATTCTCAGCAGGGCATTGTAAGTTAAGGGTACAAATGGTGGAGTATTGGCCCAGGAGGCAGGGTTTTTTTTCTTTTCTTTTCTTTTCTTTTTTGAGAGTGTTATTGCTTCCCAGCATGATGATTGAATGAACAGGGCATCAATACCAGGTTCTGTCCAATATTTTCCCTGTCTTCCCCTTTAGCCCTGCCATGTCTAATTCCTTGTAGATTATCCTAGTCTCTTGAAAATGTGAAGTGTGTTTAGGTAAGCAGAATCTGGATTAGGTTAGTATTGCCATTTTGCAAAGTCCTAATAACCTCGAGGGTTCTCCTATATATCTAGGCTTCTCATGAGGGAATCTGGAAGCCCCATAGAAAGACTACTCAAAACATAAGCTATTATCATGATACAGCTGATGGTGTAGTGGATAGAACATTGAAGTTGGAGGCAGGACAAGCTATTTAATCTTTGTTGCCTTCATTGCTTCCTCTGTAAATGGGGATAAAAATAACATCTAATCCAAAGGGTTGTTGTGAGGATTAAATGAGGCAAGCACTATTCCTAGAACATTGTAGGCTCTATGTAAATGTTTTGACCTTCCCTCCCTTCTTATTATGATGTATATAAAATGCTATGTTATCATAAGTCATGGAAATGTGAACTGTTACTGTAATATACTGTAGGGTGATTCATAACTATAAAGTGTTTTATATTTTCATCACAAATATCATGATCGTCATCATTATTATTATTATATAGACTTTTTTTCTCAGAATAAGCAGGCTTTTTAATTAAGGGCTTTAATGCTATCAACCATTGCCCAAGAAATTCAAAGAGATTACTGCATTTTAACAATTCAGCACTTTTTATTACACTTTAATTACTACTTGAAAAATTTACTTACTTGTAACATAAAATCCCAGAATGGTGAATGCTATTCCAATGTTATTCCCAAATCCTGATGAAGAGAGGATTATTTCAGCTGCTAGAGAGCAACTGACTTTAGTTGTAGCAATGTACTTCTTGACCTCAAGTATAAGAGTTGTCACCAGTTTACTTATCACTCGTAGTAAAACTCAAAAATTGTTTAGGAACCAAAGCTTCCACTTTAAGCTTTGCCATTTGATTTTTAAAAATAAGTTATAGAGAGTTTTATAAGTATCATGAAGATATGGGACCTTTACACTCAGAGAGATCCATGTGTTGTGAGGCCTGTCACTGGGTGATTCTAAGAGAAACAGAAAAAAACCTCTCTTGTCTATTCTAGTCCAACCCTTCTCCAAGAAAGACTCACTGAGGATGGGGAAAAAGAGGTTGAAGTCATCTCTCCTCCAAGACACAGAGTATCAGATTAGAAGTATATCTATTGGGGCAGCTAGGTGGCTCAGTGGATAGAGCACCAGCTGAAGTCAGGAGGATCTGAGTTTAAATCTGGTCTCAGACACTTAACATTCCCTAGCTGTGTGACTCTGGGCAAGTCACTTAACCTCAATTGCCTCAGCAAAAAGCAAAAAAAAGTATATTTATTTGCTCCCTTAAATATCATCAGTCTAGGGGATATAACTGGGTTCAAGCTAACTTCTTATCACTTTGTCATTTTTCGGGAAAAGGAGGATCACAACTCTATAATCAAAACTTGAGCCTTTTCCCATCAAATGCCTTTTTCACAATAAGCACACATAGAAAATAGCAAAGAAACCCATTTATCAGAAAATTAGAGCAAGTATATATAGGAGAATGTATACCAGATAATAAAGAGTGAAGGAACTCTTACATTGGAAGCAAGGTAAGTCAGCTCAATCAAGAGAGTCTTGGATTTCACCCAAGGGGAAATTCACCACATTCTGTAGTGTAGCAAGTTGGGAATTGGGATATCATTTGAGATTGCTGGTTCCTCTAATGTCTTCCTAGTCTTTTCCTTCAGCAACTTAGGGTTGGCCTTTTCAATTTTCTCTCTAGAAACTGGAAGTCAAAAGTGTCTAAAGAAATACAACTTAAAGTTTGATGAGTCCCTTTGGGGGACCCTTTACACATAGCAGGGCATTCATCTCCACTAAAAAAGGAGAAAGTCATATTAATGGGCCTCTGGGACAGGGGTTACATAAGACATTACATAGCAAGCAAATTTCAAATTACATTTTTTCAGTTTAATATGTGCTGTTCTCATCTTTGATAGTGTTATTCTTCCTGATTTACCTTTCTGGTTATGGGGTTGCTATTTTGCTGTATTAATTTGTAGAGCAGAAGACCTTTTGGCAGGAGACAAAAGGATTACAAGATTATCATAAGTATCATTAAAATGTAACACAAAGAATTTTTCAAGTGAATAAAGAAGCTGCCATAGATGTTAGTGGATAGAAGTATTCACAATCATCTAGATTTAACCCAAATAGGAGAGACACTATAAAAGGTCCAAGAACAACTAGAAAATCATTAGACTTCAGGGCATTTGTTAAGAACAACTAAAAACTGTTACAAGTTAGGGCATTTGTCAACAACTAGCTTAGTTCAGTAAAGGCAGTTATTTCAAGAGAATCATGTGAGAAAGATAAGGCAAATCTAGGTCATAAAAACCCTCCCCTGGTGATATGTATCTAAAGGATTTTTGCTTAAATAAATCATTCAGTCAAAAAGTATCTGTTATATGCTAGACACTGTGATAGGTATAGCGGATACAAATATAAAGAATGAAACAATTTTGACACTAGCCCTGGAGTTAGGAGGACCTGAGTTCAAATTCTGCCCCAGATACGTAGTAGCTGTGTAACCCTGAGCAAGTTACTTAACCCTGATTGCTTCCCACAAAAGAAAAAGAAGAAAGAAGAAAGAAAAAAAAGGAAGAATAAAATAATCCCACAACATAGATCTGGGAAGGGTGAGAGACTAAGACCAATGTAACCAATGATTGTCCCAAATCTAGGTTGTACTTAATCGGAAACATCATGATCCTGGTGATAGGTTTACTAGGCCAACCCTAAGGGTTCTACTTGAATGATAGGCCATATGAGAGACTCTTTGAAGCATTTTTAGATCTAAATTTTATTTTCCTTTGACCTAAATTTTTATTACATCTTAATAGGAACAACAGAAGTCTTGTAGCATAGCTTTAAGTTTATGATTTCCTGGCTTCCATTTCAATCTGAGGAGAATCATGTCTTGTAAAATATAATAATTATATTAGGAGAATCTTGATGTGATTGGTTAATCTATAGCACAAATTGTTCTGTTTTTGCTAGCTGATTTGCTAGTGTATTTTAGGACAGTTTTTAAAAATTTGGTATAATTTTCTTCAGTTCTACTCAATACACTTAGTAATTACTTGGCCTCCCTTCAGTCTGATTCTATCCTAATTTTCTAGCTTAATTGCTCAATATTCCCTTTCTCATACTCTATTGTCCATCTAAACAAATTTGGGCTGCTCTCTAAATTCAATATTTAGTCTTTTCCTCTTGCCCCATTTTTGGAATCTCTTTTCAATCTAACTTCTTAAAATTCTTTGTTTCTTTTAGTCATTTCCTTTAAATTTTTTTTTCAGTAATAGGGCATTTGTATAGTACTTTAAGCTTTACAAATATTATTTTATCTTGTCCTAATAAAAATCATAGGCTGTAGGTGCTATTATGACCCCCTTTTTTCAGATAAGGAAAATAAAGCAGAGAAAAGAAAAGCCCTCAGGGCTATGTTAGACACTAGGCATACAAAAACAAAAACAAAACATTTCTTGCTGATGGGGTGAATGGATTCCAGAAAAAAAATCATGTCTCTGGCAGCGATCCAGTATCTGAGTGGACCCCAGTAAGTAGCAAGCTGACCTTGTGGAGTTATCTTGGTCAGACAGAGCTATCCTGTACTGATGCTCACTGTTATCTTATACAATTTGGAGGTCAAGCGATAAGATGTCAACTCCTGGGCTATTTTATATCAATAGGATAGCTATGACCACCAGTTGATTTACTGATATACACAATTAGCATAGTCAGGATTCCTTCCTCTGGGTCCTTTTTCATAAAAGGTCCCACCTCTCCTATTGTTTGTTAATTGTGAATTCATTAGGACCTTACACATGTGCTAAACATTCCAATAAAGCTTTACCCCTTGACCTGGAGATGGCTTGAGTCTATAAATTTATTCTAACTGGCTCCCTATCATTGTGACTTTTTGGACCTTATCAATTTTGCTGCTCTGTGTAAAGATGACTTGATATACCTCAACATTGTCTCCCTAATCTATAGGGGGAAATACATCTCTATAAGTATAGACAAGATATGTAGATTATATATAAATATGTACGTGTCTCTCTCTATATCTATCCATCCATCCATCCTTCCACCCATCTGTCCATCCATCCATCCATAAGTATGTATATATATATGTATATACATATATATATACATATATTATAACCAAATTAAATGGGATAGAACGGAAAGTATTTTTGAAGCAGTCGCTATGTGACAACCACTGTGCTAAGCACTGGGTAATCAAATGGAAAAACAAGACAGTTTCTCTTCTCAAAAGAGTTCACATTCCAATTAAGGGAGGTAACATACAGAGGAGGTTTTAACTGCAAGCAAGATGGAAAGGCATGATGGTCCTTAGAGTATAGCAGGAATATAGTGACAAAGTCCAAGAGTCCTTAGGTTGCAAGAAGTAGGAGGATAGAAATGCCCAGTGATATCAGATAATTTTTTGGGAGGCACTGCTATCTAGGTTGGAGGGGGCTCAGGAAAGTCTTCACATAGGAGGTGGTATTTCAGTTGAGATTTTAAGGAAACTAGGGATAGAATAGAGTGGTAGAGAGAGAAGGGATGATTTTCAAGTGTAGGGTAAAGTGCACAAAAGTATGGAATTAGGAGGTGGGATGTTGTGTTTTAGGAATAGTAAGAAGGCCAGTATGGTTATTGTGAAGAGGAATAATATATAATAAAGATGCAAAGGTGGGTAGGAGCTATTAATAAATAAATAGTTTTAAATGCTAAGCAGATTAGTTTATATTTGATCCTGGATATAATAGGTAGCAACTGGAGTTTATTGATTAGAAAAGTAGCATGGTTAGATCTGTGCTTTAGGAATGGGAACACTTTGGCAATTGTATGGCAGTTAGTTTGGAGAGAAGGGAGATCTGAGGTAAACAGCCATTTAGAAGGCTATTTTAATAGTTCAGAAGAGGGGTGATAAGGACCTGAACTAATGTGGTGGCTGGGTGAATTGAGAGAAATCAGGTGAATTTAACAGATGTGGTCGGGGTAGCGAAATTAAGAGCTAAGGGCTCAGGATCTGTGTCAATTAAGGGAGTGCCTACAATGATGAGATTACATAGTGATCTATCTAAGCTTTCCTCTTGAATAACTTCTTTCATTGTTTTATGACAAATTTCATTCTCTATTAAAGCCTTCCACTTAAACGATTTTAGAAAAAAAAAGTTACCTTGTCTAATTAGGACTGATTTTTTCAAGAATGGTGGAGGGATTTGTATTAAATGTAGCCAACTAGGTGCACATATTAATAATTAGTTACACTGACAAATTATTAGTTTGGAGATTCACATTGGAAGCACACAAAAAGTCAGAATATACAGCATGAAAATATAAAATTTCTTGTTTCACTGGTTGGGTTTCAAGCAAATGTACCTTTTTTTTTTTTTTTTCCCCAGTGATATGTAGAAGGTGATTCAGTCTCTGTCTGGGCTCCCAGTGTCTTATTATTTCCTCACTTTGCTGTTCCTGTGTGAGAGCCTGGGATTATTTACTGCAGAAGAAATAATGAGGTGTAGGAAAGGGAAAACATTCCTGATCTTTTAGCAGCGATGTTTATTCCTGTGGGAAAACTGAGAGATTAAAGATGTGGTTACACCTCTTTGCTATTGATTAGCCACCCCACCCCTTCTAAGCAGTTGTTACTGACAGGGTAATTTGCTCACTGCTGGTGCTTCCAATAGCCTCTTTCTACATTTGGTGACCTGAAGTACTTTGGCTAGCCTCTCTTGCCTTTCTTTGGCCCATGGATAAACGAAATGCTTAGGCATACTGCTGTGATTTTTTTTCCTTCCAACATGTTTAGTCATCGATCAGATCTCAGATGCAGTCAACAGAGCTTGGATGCCACAGACCTGGCTGGGCTCCATCATTACTGATGATTCTGTCTTACCACATTAACGATACTAATGAAACTGCTCAAGAAATTGGAGTTTGTTATTTGTGGAAGGGCCAAATCTCACAACCAATCAAGAGGGAGGGTTTTTATAAAATTCTTGTATTTTTATGCAGCTGTTTTTGTCTTTTATTCTCAAAGAGGAACATGCCATCAGGAAGGTGATACTATGACATACAAATGAGCTGGATTTAAGTGAGAAAAGTCTGTGCAAAGTCACCTGCCTCACTTTCTCCTCCAGAGCCATTTGGGTCTAATGGCAAGATACAAATCAAGACAACTGGAGATGGGGATGAAGTGGGAGATCTTGGCCTTTTTAAGTTAAGATCTTTTTTTTTTAATTTTTATTTTATTTGCATAACATATGTGTGGGTAATTCTTCAACAATAACCCTTACATAGCTTTCCATTACAAATTTTTCCCCCCAACTCCCCACCCCTCCCCTAGATGGCAGGATATCCACTACATGTTAATTATGTTAAAATATTGGCAAATCAAATATATGTATACATATTTCCAAACTTATCATTGGTGTGCAAGAAAAATCTTATCTACACAAACGATATATCAGATAAAGGAAACACAATGTAAGCAAACATCAATCAAGGAGTATGAGAATGTTATGTTGTGGTCCACATTTTGCATCCCTCTCTCTGGGTGTATATGGCTTTCTTCAGTGAACAATTGGAGGTGGTTTGAAACATTTCATTGTTGAAGAGAGCCATGTCCATCAGAATTGATCATCATATAGTACTGTTGTTGCCGTGTATAATGATCTCCTGGTTCTGCTCATTTCACTCAGCATCAGTTCATGTAAGTCTCTCCAGGCTTCTCTGAAATCATCTTGCTGGTCATTTCTTACAGAACAATAATATTCCGTAATATTCATATACCATAATTTATTCAGCCACTCTCCAATTGAAGGGCATCTATTCAATTTCCAGTTTCTAGCCACTACAAAAAGGGCTGCCACAAACATTCTTGCACATGTGGGGCCTTTAAGTTAAGATCTTTAACAGGTCTCAGTTTTACCTATTGCTAGATTGTTAGGTATTTTTTCACATGCTTATGTTAAGATCTCTGTGAATGTAAAGGGTGAAAAGTTTATCAAAACTTCTTACAGTTTTGATTAGAGACAACTATCATCATGGATTTGTATCTTTTTTTCTTTCTTCCCTTGGAAGAAAATTTTAAAGTCCACACATTTATAATGAATAAAAAAAGGTATAATTTTTAAAAAGGGAATTGAAAAAAAATTCTTCTCTTTCTTTTCACCCTAAATATTATCCTCAAATGTAACCTCCCAGAATATGTCTTTGAAAGTTTTTGCTACACCTTTCTGTTGAGAACACCTTTAGGCATTTGATTAATTTAAATGTGCTCTATCTCCAAGTAAAAAAAGCACAATTTCTTTCCCTCAAGGGTGACTCAGGGAGGAATCTTTAGTTTGAAAGCTATCTTCAAGCAAAGCTATGTAGATTTTGAGATACTGGAGGACTGTTCTCCAAGATGTTCACAAAATGAGATTTCTTAAGTGAACTATTGTTGAAAAAATGGTTTAAGTCAAATATGGCCATTTACACAGAAGCTGGAGGTACTTCACAGTTTCCCCAGAGCTGCATATAGAACCCAACAGAACCCAAAATATCCACTAGCAAATTGAGTTTTATCTATGCTTCTTTCCATTATCCATATTGAAGATAGGTATTACTTTCTTATATCATTGCATATTTGCAATGTAGGGTTAATTTTTATTTATTTTTTTTGGCCTGGAATCTGGAATTTTTGGTATAGGAATTCCTGATGAAGAAATGCTCTCTCTGTTGCTACCTGTTCTGCAGCTTAAAGATTTAGAGAGTTGTCTGGATGCTGAAAGGTTTGGTACCTCACTAAATGCCTCCCATAATATGTTTCAGAGGTAGAAATGGAATCTAATGTAAGAATTAACTTATTTCCCCAAGTTTAACTTCAAAATCTTTAACCTTTTTTGCTGTTGTTCAGTCTTTTTTTTTTTCAGTCGTTTCTGGCTCTTTGTGACTCTATTTAAGGTTTTCTTGGCAAAGATATTGGAGTGGTTTACCCTTTCTTTCTCTAGTTCATTTTACAGATGGAAAAAAACTGAGGCAAATAGGCTTAAATGACCTCCCCAGAGTCACACAGCTAGTCTTTGAAGTCAAATTTGAACTCAGATCAGCCTGCCTATAGGCCTAGTGCTCTATCTACTGCATCACTTACCTGCCCATAGAAACATTATACGGGTACTTTTCTTTTTTTCTTAATAGACTATCTTTATTTTTAAAAACTAAATTTTTTCAGTGAACAAAATTGATTTTTCTCCATTCCCCTTCCCCTACTCAATGAAAAAGAAAAAAAAAAGAAATCTGCTGTATGAAATATGCATCATCAAGCAAATCATTTCCACATTGGCAACATCCCCCAAATACCTGTCTTATTCTGCAATCTGAGTCATCCATTTCTTTGTCAGGGGAGGATCACATGTGTCTTTGATCACTGGTTGTTTGGAATAATGATTGGTTGTTTTGTGAATTGGAGATTCATAGCCCTTTCCAAACAACAATTTAAAAACAGGCATGATTCAGTTCACTTGTGCTCAAGGATGTAGGCAGGATATCATAGTGAACTCCCTCAGAGAAGTCCTTTAGGTACTGTATCTATCTCATGTTTTAGGCATCACAACACTGGAAGTAGAGAACATTAGATATTAATGAAGAATTATCCCTTATATAACATCTCCATATTATTTGTTTGCTTATACTTAAACTAAACTACATGTTCAGGCCTACTACAAAAAAAATGCTGCTATGATGAAAATATGTGCTATCATCAAAAAATAAAATTAAATCAATTCTTTAGCTAATGACTTGCTTATTTAAAAGCTCTTTTTGGTTCAGCAAATCTCTAGTCCAATAAAGAATTTGGGTAGGCATTTGTAATTTGCCCTAACAGTATTTGAACTGTTTAAATAAAATAACCAAATTAAGACTAGATTAGAAATGAAAGACACTTTAGAAGTCATCTAGAGCTTCCTCACTTTATCAATAAAGAAACAGGCTCAGAAAAAATGAAGTGACTTATTTTAAGTCAAACAGGTAATAATGACCAAGTAGGGATTAAACCCACATCATCTGGAAAGATATGCAGCTCTGGAATCAGAGGATCTAATGAAGACACTGGACTAGATGAGCTCTGAGTTTCCTTCCATGATCTGACTACAAGTCTAGTATTCTTCTTAACTGCCTGACATGATCCCCAAATCTCATGCTTTTTCTTTCTTCTTGGTATATTATTTTGTAGTCAGAGTATATTTGTGATACTCTCTGTGACCTGTTAGCTTAGAATGTTTTGTAGCTTCCCCAGATATTAGAATATATTTCATGAAGAAACTTAGAATTAAAGAAGATTTCAAGAAGAAAATACAGTTAATGTACAGTGTAAAGAATGCCAAAGTCTCATTAAATTTCAAATCTATTTTTCTCAGTTTTCCTATAAGGTCACAATTAGAAGATATTTCTTAAGGGTTTGAAAAGATGATTTCTGTTTACATTCTAGGAGCTGACCTATAGTTATGGTTGAAGATGCTGACATTTTCTATATTAATTAAGAAATAAGATTGGAAATTTGGGGCTGCATTCTCTGCCTTTCCCTATACACAAAATGATTAGAAGCAAGGGTCTGGCAAATTGCAGCAAGACCCTGTGAATCTAGCCAGTGCCCAGACTAGTGCTTAGGGCTGTAGCCAATGCATCCCACCATACCCTGAGCATGCCTTGTATTCTCTTTATGTCTCACTTAGAATATTCTTTCCATTGTTTCCTCTTGGACTAATAATACTTTTGTTTTGACTACCTAAGAGCATAATTTTAGGGAATAAAAGAAATAAAGTATATAAGAATTCTTGGTAGTCATAAAATATATAAGTGTAAAAGTAATCTTTAGAGCAGCTAGGTGGCACTGTGGATATTGTATTGGGACAGGAATCAGGAAGTTATCTCCCAGAGTTTAAATATGGCCTCAGACACGTTCTAGCTTGGTCACTTAACCCTGTTTGCCTCAGTTTTCTCACCTGCAAAATGAGCTGGAGAAGGAAATGGCAAATCACTCCAATATCTTTGCCAAGAAGACCCCAAATAGGGTCATGGAGAATAGAACATGCCTGAAATGATTGAACAACAACAACAACAACAAAAGTTCATTATCAACATCCAAAATGCTACCTATTATTCGAAGTCCAGTTCAAAATCTCCCTTTTTTGGGAGCCTTCTCTGAGTATTCAAGTCTGAAAGAGTCTTCCTCTACTCAATCCTGTCTTTTGATACTTGTTTTTTGCCTTCTGCTGTTGATTGCTTTTTCATAATAGATGTTCTCTCTCTGTTTCTCTCTTTCTCCGACTGCATCCAGGGCTCTCTGGAGTCCTGATCTTTATCTTGCCACTGAACCCAGATGACTCTGGGGGAGAAAGTGAGACTGGTGAATTTGCATGGCCCTTTCTCATTTAATTCCAATTTACTTGCATGTATGATGTCATGTCCTCTTTGAGAATGAAGGACAAACAACAGCAACAGATGTCTTTATACACATATGTGTATGCATATATGTTATATATATATAAGTGTATGTACGTATGTGTATAACACATACTATCTCCTTATTTAAATTGCTGATGGCTAGGAGTAATTTCTTATATATCTTAGTACCTCATTTTAGTTCCTTTGTGTAAAATGGATGCTAAGTATCTATTGACAAGTTGGTTAATTCATAAAAGTTGGTCCAACCCAATGTGATAAAGCAGAAAACAAGCCTTGCCTGATTCAGTGCCAAATAATAGTGATGGAATAGGAGCTACAGGAGAGCTTAGTGCACGCTGACATTAAGCAAATGACATGAACATTCCAAATACTAAGTACTATGCAGAACCATATTTTTTTTTTATTAAAACTTTTTATTTGCAAAACATATGTATGGGTAATTCTTCAACATTAACCCTTACAAAGCTTTCTGTTACAAATTTCCCCCTCACCTACTCTCCAACCCTCCCCTAGATGGCAGGATATCCACTACATGTTAATTATATTAAAATACTTGACAAATCGAATATATGTATACATATTTCCACACTTATCATTTTTGTGCAAGAAAAATCATATCTACAAGAATGAAATATCAGATAAAGGAAACACAATGCAAGCAAACATCAATATAGAGCATGAAAATGTTATGTTGTGGTCCACATTTCACATCCCTCTCTCTGGGTGTATATGGCTTTCTTCACTGAACAATTGGAACTGGTTTGAAACATTTCATTGTTGAAGAGAGCCATGTCCATCAGAATTGATCATCATATAGTATTGTTGTTGCCGTGTATAATGATCTCCTGGTTCTGCTCATTTCACTCAGCATCAGTTCATGCAAGTCTCTCCAGGCATCTCTGAAATCATCCTGCTGGTCGTTTCTTATAGAACAATAATATTCCATAACATTCATATACCATAATTTGTTCAGGCATTCTCCAATTGATGGGCATCCATTCAGTTTCCAGTTTCTAGCCACTACAAAAAGGGCTGCCACAAACATTCTTGCACTTGTGGGTCCCTTTCCTTCCTTGATGATTTCTTTGGGATATAAGCCCAATAGAAACACTGCTGGGTCAAAGGGTATGCACAGTTTGATAACTTTTTGAGCATAGTTCCAAATTGCTCTCTAGAATGGCTGGATCCATTCACAGTTCCACCAACAATACATTAGTGTCCCAGCCTTCCCACATCCCTTCCAACATTCGTCATTATCTTTTCCTGTCATTTTAGCCAATCTGGCAGGTGTGTAGTGGTACCTCAGAGCAGAACCATATTTGTCATTTTTGAAATAAAATTAGTATCATCTTTGCTTTGTCACTACTAAACTACTAAATGTGGGCTCAAGGCTCAGTGGGTTCTAGGTTCTTCATATGAAAAACGAAGACATGGAAACAGATTGTCTTTGTCTCCTTCCAGCTATAACATACTTGGATTTTATGATGCTAATACTGAATATTTTAAAACACTACAAAGAAGGAGGAAAGAGAGGTGTGATGGTTAGAGTGTTAACCTTGGAATTAGGAAGATCTACATTCATAGCCCACCTCTGATTTACTAGGTCTCTAGGGTCCTAGACAGGTCACTCTAGGATTGTATTTTGCAGAGAGGGTGCCCATCCATATTAGTAGAAAAAGTTCCTCTCTAGGAGCTCCTTATATTGAAGAAATCACAAGTCTGCCTCCTTCTACCTACCAAGTGTAGTCACAGTAACTGCTATTACTGTGAATTGTGTCTTGAAGTTGTATTCTTTGGAGTGAAGGTTGAATCTGGACATCATTTTTATGAGATAAGACTCTTCAGTAAGAAATAGGATATAATCCTTAGAAAGCCACTATGGCATAATTTAAAAAAAATTATAAGCATTTATTTTCTCTTCCTATCTCTTTACACTTTCCCTTGTTCCTGCAGTTCAATGAGAAAGAAAAAAAAAAGAAAAAGAAAACTTGTATAATAAAGATAGCATGGCACAATTGATAAATTTCTAAATGTTGGATCAGGAGAATTTATATTGATATTATGCCTCTGACAGTAACTATATAACTCTGAACAAGTTGGCCAATCTGAACCTCAGTTTCCTTAGCTGTAAAATAAAACTGATGGACTTCTGTGGGGCGGAGCCAAGATGGCAGAGTGAAAACGTGACTCTCTGAGTCCTCCTCTGATCTTCTCTCAAACCAACAATAAAATAAGCCTCTGAACTGATCTTCAAGTCAACGAACTCAGAAATATTTGGACATTGCTCTCTGAAGAACTTCATATCAGATTTGTCTAACTCGGACAGAGGGATAAACAAGTGGACTCAGGTATAGGCCGGAAGTGAGGGTGGAACTCAGCTCAGCCTCATTGTGGCAGAAACTCCAAACTCCAAATTCCAAACACCTGGAGTTTATCTGAGGCACTCGGGACACTCTGCCCTGATTGGGGGCAGGTGTTCAGGCAGACCTGCCTTGTTTAAGGAGTAATACCGATTTAGTCCTAGGCCCCATTGGCCCAGCACCTTAAGTTAATTCGCCGAATCGCCCCAGGGCAAAAGATTTTTTCCGAGCCTTAAAGAGACATCCACACTGTCTAAAAAAAAATGAAGAAGCAAAAGAGAACTCTCACCATAGACAGCTTTTATCAAAGGAAAGAAGTGATGACCCCAGATCCTGAGGTTTCTTTAGACAAAACTCCAAAGGAAGTTTTTAAGGACCATCACTGGTCCCCTTTTCAAAAGGCCTTTCTGGAAGATTGCATAAAGAACCTCATAAGAGAGCTGGAGGATAAATGGGAAAATAAACTGAAATCAGTGCAAGAAGGATACAATATCTTGCAAGAAGGATATGATGCCCTGCAAACGAGATATGAAAAAGACACTAATTTATTGAAAAATAAAATTAGTGAAGTGGAAAAAGAGTGCAATGAACAAAAAAATTCAATTGGCCAGTTACAAAAGGACCTTAAAAAGGTAACTGAAGAAAACAACACTTTAAAAATAAGAATTGAACAAATGCAAGTGAATGACTCAATAAGACTCCAAGAATCAGTCAAACAAAAACAAAAAAAATGAAAAATTAGAAGAAAATATAAAATATCTCCTAGGAAAAACAACTGACTTAGAAAATAGATCTAGGAGAGACAATCTAAGGATTATTGGACTTCCTGAAAGCCATGATGAAAAAAAAGAATCTAAATATTATCTTCCAGGAAATCCTGAAAGAAAACTGCCCTGAGATTGTAGAATCAGAAGGCAAAATCACCATTGAAAGAATTCACCGATCACCTCCTGAAAGAGACCCCAAAATTAAAACCCCAAGGAATATCATGGCTAAATTTCAGGACTATCGCACCAAGGAAAAGATTCTCCTAGCAGCTAGAAAGAAACAATTCAAATACCGAGGATCAATAATTAGAATCACACATGATGTGTCAGCCTCCACATTGAAGGATCGAAGGGCCTGGAACCTTTGCCTGAAAGGCAAAGGAACTTGGATTACAACCAAGAATAACCTATCCAGCTAGAATGAGCATTATCCTCCAGGGAAGAAGATGCTCATTCAATGATATAAGTGAATTTTACCTATTTCTAATGAAAAGACCGGATCTGAACAAAAAATTCGACACCCAAACACAGAACTCAAGAGAAGCATAAAAAGGTAAAAAGGAAAGGACTCTTGAGAACTTTATTTCTACTATGGGTATACTTAAAGTTTGAGGGTATAATTAACTAGATATTACTTTGATAATATGAAAAAGAAAACTAGAGGGGAAAAGGTTGTCATACTGGGGAAAAGAGGGAAAAAGTGGTAAAATAAGATCTAAAAAAAGGAGGTAAAAACAAGATAAAATCTCTTGAAGAGGCAAAGAAAACCTAATATAATTGAGAGAAAGAGGGGAGGGAGATGAGCATTGTGTAAATTTTACTCTCATCAGGTTGGGCTCTAAAAGTGTATATCAGACACTTGATTTCACATAGAAACTTGTCTGTTGCTAGAAGGAAGTGGGAGGGAAATGAGAAAAAAGAAAGGGATAAATTATTAGAAGGGAAAATAGAAGAATC
>JAJPUD010001313.1:96445-195231 GCA_023553655.1 Myrmecobius fasciatus | reverse complement strand
CAGGGCTGGTTCAATATTAGGAAAACTATCAGCATAATTAATTATATTAATAACCAAATTAACAAAAACCATATGATTATCTCAATAGATGCAGAAAAAGCATTCGATAAAATCCAACACCCTTTCCTACTGAAAACACTAGAGAGTATAGGAATAAATGGGCTTTTCCTTAAAATGATCAGTAGCATCTATTTAAAACCATCAGCAAGCATCATATGTAATGGAGACAAACTAAAACCATTCCCAATAAGATCAGGAGTGAAACAAGGCTGCCCACTGTCACCATTACTATTTAATATTGTATTAGAAATGTTAGCTTTAGCAATAAGAGAAGAAAAAGAGATAAAAGGAATTAGAGTAGGTAATGAAGAAACCAAATTATCACTCTTTGCAGATGACATGATGGTATACTTAGAGAACCCTAGAGACTCAACTAAAAAACTACTAGAAACAATTCACAACTTTAGCAAAGTGGAAGGATTCAAAATTAATCCACATAAATCATCAGCATTTTTATATATTACCAACAAAGTTCAGCAGCAAGAGATACAAAAAGAAATTCCATTCCAAATAACAGATGATAGGATAAAGTATTTGGGAATCTATCTGCCAAGGAAAAGTCAGGAACCATACAAACTAAACTACAAAACACTTTCCACACAAATAAAATCAGACCTAATCAATTGGAAAAACATTAAGTGCTCATGGGTAGGCAGAGCGAACATAATAAAAATGACAATACTACCCAAACTAATCTACTTTTTTAGTGCCATACCAATCAAACTCCCAAGAAATTATTTTGCAGATCTAGAAAAAATAGTAGCAAAATTCATTTGGAAGAACAAAAGGTCAAGGATTTCAAGGGGATTAATGAAAAAAAAGGCAGATGAAGGTGGCCTTGCTGTACCAGATCTAAAACTATATTATAAAGCAGCAGTCATCAAAACCATTTGGTACTGGCTAAGAAATAGAGCAGTTGATCAGTGGCACAGGCTAGGTTATCAGGACAATCTAGGCAATAACCTTAACAATTTAGTGTTTGATAAACCCAAAGACCCCAGCTTTTGGGATAAGTACTCACTATTTGGCAAAAACTTCTGGGAAAATTGGAAACTAGTGTGGAAGAAATTAGGGCTTGACCCACACCTAACACCACATACCAAGATACGATCTAAATGGGTTCAAGATCTAGATATAAAGAGTGATTTTGTAAGCAAGTTAGAGGAACATAATATAGTTTACCTCTCAGACCTGTGGAGATGGAATAAATTTATGTCCAAAGAAGATCTGGAACTCCTAATTGAACACCAGATGGATAATTTTGATTATATTAAGTTAAAAAGTTTCTGTACAAATAAAACTAATGCAGACAAGATTAGGAGGGAAGCATCAAACTGGGAAATCATCTTTACATTTAATGGTTCTGATAAAGTCCTCATTTCTAAAATATATAGAGAATTGCCTCATATATATAAGAATTCAAGCCACTCTTCAATAGGTAAGTGGTCAAGGGATATGAATAGACAATTTTCAGATGATGAAATTAAAACCATCTCCAGTCATATGAAAAGTTGCTCCAAATCACTCTTGATCAGAGAAATGCAAATTAGGACAACTCTGAGGTACCACTACACACCTGTCAGATTGGCTAAAATGACAGGAAAAGATAATGATGAATGTTGGAGGGGATGTGGGAAAACTGGGACACTAATACATTGTTGGTGGAACTGTGAACGGATCCAACCATTCTGGAGAGCAATTTGGAGCTATACTCAAAAAGTTGTCAAAGTGTGCATACCCTTATACCCACCATTGTTTCTATTGGGCCTATATCCCAAAGAGATCTTAGAGAAGGGAAAGGGACCCACATGTGCAAGAATGTTTGTGGCAGCCCTTTTTGTAGTGGCTAGAAACTGGAAACTGAATGGATGCCCATCAATTGGAGAGTGGCTGAATAAATTATGGTATATGAATGTTATGGAATATTATTGCTCTATAAGAAACGACCAGCAGGATGATTTCAGAGAGGCCTGGAGAGACTTACATGAACTGATGCTGAGTGAAACGAGCAGAACCAGGAGATCATTATACACAGCAACAACAATACTATATGACGATCAATTCTGAGGTCCATGGCTCTCTGCAACAAAGAAATGTCTCAAACCAGTTCCAATTGTTCACTAAGGAAACCATATACACCCAGAGAGAGGGATATGAAATATGGACCACAACATAACATTTTCATGATCTCTATTGATGTTTGCTTGCATTGTGTTGCCTTTCTCTGGTTTTCTTTTTTTTCTTGTTTATAGGATTTTTCTTGCACAACTTGTCAACTATTATTACATTTATTAACATGTAGTGGACTTCCTGCCATCTAGGGGAGGGGAGGGGACTGGGGGTAAAAGTTGTAATGGAGAGCTTTGTAAAGATCAATGCTGGGGAACTACCCATACATATGTTATACAAATAAAAAGCTTTAATTAAAAAAATAAATAAAATAAAATAAAATAAAAATAAATAAAAAATAAAACTTATAATGAAGTTCTATTTGTAAAGCACTTAAGATCATAAAATCATATGATTAATGTTTGTGAGAGATATTGAAGACCCCCAAACTCAACTCCTTCATTTATAAAGAATGCAACTTAGGACCAGAAAGAGTCTATCTAGGGTCATATACCTAGTAAATATTTAAGGCAGGATTTGAACTTTGCAAATCCTAAAATACTACATTAATGTAAACTATTTCATCAGCTTTAGCTATTGTGATTTGTGTATGATGAGTTTGCTCAGTCTCTTTATTTTCTTGTAGTATATATATTGATCAGCGTGCATTTAGTGTTTTTTCTCATGGCTGTCTTAGATATTGTTTTACTTGCAGCATGAGGAATGTTGTTCAAGTGCTACAGAGTTCTACCTCAAACATCTGCCGCTATATCCCCATGTAAACATCTAATCATAGTCTTGTTGAATGGGTCTGACTAGAGATTTGGGAAATTTACAAAATAATAGTAAGGGTAACAGTGACCTGGAAAGAATGTGGACATTAGTTGGAGCTAACACATTTCCATGACTGACAATATTTCAGCTGTCAAGACCGTTCTAAAAATGTACAGTGGCTCTGGTGCTACTCAGAAATCCCCGCTGATCTGGCCAAAGCTTTGTCTCCACTTGAGGTTTATACTCAATGGAAAGAGTAAGAATTGCAAATGAGAAATGAATGAAAACTTTTGTTTGATGAGATAGATTATGGTTAAATATAAATAAAGTATTATTTATTTGGCTACATGACAAATGAAGGCCAAGGTCATGAATTTTATTTTTAATAGAAGGTATAAAAATTAAGATAGAATATTATTTTCCTTGAGTGGTTTAAATTTGTTTCTGGTTACAGACAAAAGGATAAAATTAAAGGGTTGCCATTTGGCATGTTGTAAGATTCCAACAAAATTCCAAATGAATTTAGCATTTTAAAGTTTTTTCTCTCATTCTGTGTTGGTGAAAGAACTGGAATTCAGTAATAATTCACATTTTGAAGTGTCTTTGACCTTCTTCATTGTCCTTGTTGTTTCCTCCTGAGAGGTCATGTCAGAAAAGCCTAGGATGGAATCCCACTTTGAATACTGAGTGATTCTATGACCCATGGTCCAGTCACTTGCTACCTGCTGTTCTATAAAATTGGGATACCTTTAGCATTCTAACAACTTCACTGGGTTTTTATGAGGTTCCAGTGGGATAAATGTATATAAAGTGTTCTGCAAATATTAAGGTATTTTATCAATAACAGCTATTCTTTCCTTTGATCTTTGAGTCTCGTTATTTCCAATTATTTAATTGAAAGACACACACATACAGAGACAAAGAGGGAGAAAGAGACAGGGACAGAAAGAGACAGAGACAGAGACAGAGAGAGACACAGAGAGAGACAAAGAGATAGACACAGAGAGAAAGAGAGAACAAACAACAATGGGAGTAGCAGCAATAGACCAAAAGAACATATGTGCATGTACTTGCTTGACTGTCAGCACTAAGCCTTTTCAAATGGTAAAACCAGGAAAAATTTTGGGGATACAACAAGCCTTTCTTGATATTTTCCTCCTTTTTTATTATAATAGGTAAAGGATGTGAATTATTATCAGTATGGGGACTCCCTTTACCAAAGCAGGTTGCAGCCTATCTGTGACTGAATAGAGATGTTCTAGATAATTTTTATAGCATGGAGTACTTAAACCACCTACCCAGAGCCACACAGTTAATAAGTGTCTAAGGTGGGATTTAAAATTAACACCTAGCCTAGCATGTTTTACCCTCTGCCTTTATGTATCACTAAGCAATTCAAATGAAAATGTAACAATCATAGTGTTGTTTATGCAGATATAAAAAAATCTATTGACTGAATTAGTTACAATTATTCTTAACATAAATTTCATGGGTTTTTGGAGTCAAGTTGGCTTTTTTGGTTTGCAGTGAAAATTGGAGGGGGGAAATGGGTAAAAAACAGAATAATAAAAAACTTTTCTTTCTTTTTTTTCTGGGTGATTAGTCATTTTATTAATAATATCAGCATTTTTAATTAAAGCATTTTATTTTCAAAACATATGCATGATTAATTTTTCAACATTAACCCTCGAAAAACCTTGTGTTTAATTCCTCCCCCCTTCCCCTCACCCTCACCCCTAGATGTTAAGTAATCCAATATATGTGAAAAACTTTTCTTAATAACACATCCAACTGTGCAGTGAAATGAACTTACCTTTTTTACATTTCCTTTTATTCCATTTATTAGGGAAAATAGAAATTTATTTTTTATTTGTATTTTCAGTTTATAGAACATTTTTAAGAGAGTAAGGGAGCATCAATTTGGATCCCATCTCAGTCTCTCTTTCTCACTGTCTTTGTGTGTGTTTGTCTCTCTCTCTCTCCTTTAATGTATCTTTTGAGCTTGAATTTAGCCAATATCATACTATTCTGTAAACTGAATCTGTACTGTGGTTTATTGCAATCTACTTAGAATTTTCCATGCCTAATTCATGTTTTCTTTATGTTCAGAATAATTATGGACAATGGAAGTTAAATTACACTGTAATTTTGCCTATTAGAGAAACCCAGATGGAAGGAAAAGATAAGTGTATGCTTTATTTTTTAAAATGCCACATTAAAAAAATGCAAACTTTGGCTTTTTACCTTTCTCCTTTCCTATTTAAGCAACTAAAGTGCTACCCTTCTTCGATTATTTATTTATTTATTTTTATTTCCTCAAGTACATTCTAGGGATTGTCTTGACTGGATTACCCAACTTTGATCAGCACATTGTGATTCCATTGACTAGTGTCCACAATCAGAAGTACAAGGCCACTTGGCTATTTTCTCCCCCACCCTGCCCTCACCATACAGTATACTGTTCATTTGAAAATAAGAAAAAAATTCCCAAAGTAGGACTAACTCTATTACCAAAGCAGGCAGAAAGGCCACCTAAGGGAGTGCACAACCCGGAGTGAAAGTCTACTGTGAGAGGGGAGAAAGTAATGAACTGTTTTGAAAAATGAGGTTATGTAACTTAGAGCTGCCCAGGGATGCTCTGAAGGTCTATTAGACACAGTTCTTGAAAAGTGGTTTAAATAAAACTAAAATGTAATAACGGAATTCTCTCACTAGAGAGAATTGAAAATCATTCCTAGCTAGAATTAATTGACTCCATCAGGAGGTTGATACTAGCTTAAGCATGTTTGGGGAGTATTTGGTATTTGGCAAGAGAAGGTCTAACTGAGGGAGTATCTAATGAATGAATGTGGTTCACTGAACATGGGAAATCAATCCCTTTTCTTCAAAGGTGTCATCCAGAGTTTAATAGTATTAAGTAATTATGTCCACCAGACATTTGGGAAGGCTTAATATAACAGTAATTCTGTTTCCTGGCAATTTGGTATTTTGTGTTCAAAGTTTCCCTGAGTCATTGTCTCTTTCTATCAGTCTCTGTCTCCATCCCCTTCTTCTCTTTTTCCTTCTTTCTTATACTTTCTCTTCTTATCTCTTCTCACACCTCTATGATGGAGGCAGGGCAGCTTATTATCTTCTCTTTGTAGATAAAGAATCTAAGGTTGAGATCATTTTATTTATTTATTATAGGTTATTTAAAAGTTAATGTCATAACTACGGTGAGAATTCAGGTTTCGTGCACTCTTTCTTTGTCTTCTTTGTTAGCTTTATATTCAATTATATCTTCTTATAAATGGACTCTAAATGACAGGTATTTTGTGATAAAAGCTATACTGTTCCTTACAAATGATTTGATTTGTCATAGGATCTAAATCTAGCAGGTGCAAGCCTGTCACATTCAGTTTTCCTGATCGGTATCTTGCCACTGGATCCAGATGGCTCTGGAGGAGAGAGTGACTCTGGTGACTTTGCACAATCCTTTTTCACTTAAGTCCAATGTCCTGGCATCGCCCTCCTGATGTCATGGTTCTCTTCAAGAAGGAAGAACAACATGACCAGTTCCATTTGGACAATACATCTCCTTCTTCCCTTCTTCCCTCCCTTCCTCCCTCCCTCCCTTCCTACATTTGTTCCTTCCTTCCTCCTTCCCTCCCTTCCTCTCTTCCTTTCTTCCTTCCTGCCTTCCTTCCTTCCTTCCCTCCTTCCTCCCTCTCTCTCTCCCTCCTTCCTTCCCTCCCTCCTTCCTTCTTTCCTTCCTTCCTCTCCCTCTGTCCATATTAGGAATCATATCTTTAGCTATGAGTGCTCTGCCCAAAGGAATATGAATTTTGATCACTGGTGGTTTATGTGTTAGATTTCTTTTCATGGATTATGCCTTTAACCGAAATCATTCTGGTTCTCATTGATTGGGAAACAATAAGTTCCAGCCCAAGACTTACTTGGTCATTGTTTGGTCTCTGATTGGCTCAGAGTGAATCTAAATAGCATTTTTTTTTCTTCGTGTTTTGACCAGAAATCTTGAGGGTCTTCCCCTCCAAAATTGATAATCTATCTATCTATTTGTATTTGCTGACTAAGTAAAAGAGATCATTCTTTGCCTCATTTTTACCCAACCTTAATCATTGAATGGACATTACCTCAGACAAACTAAGATCTGGGCAAGACAGCTCAAAAAGGTCAAGATCCTGATCTATATTTTACCACTGGACTCAGATGGCTCTGGAAGAGACAGTGAGGTTGGTGATTTTGCACAACTCACTCTTACTTAAATCTTAATTACTTAAATTCACTTGCAAGTCATGACATCTTCTTCCTGATATTATGATCCTCTTTGAGAATGAAGGACAAACAACAAAAACAGAACGTGCAAAATTATACTCTGCTTGGCATGCCATGCAGCTGTTCTTATGGGCCATCTTGCTCTCTTTACCATCTGCTATACTTATACCCATACACTTTTTAAATAGTCATGCTCCAAGTTCCTGGGGCACTTAATCCATTGCAAATTTCATTTGGAACACCGACGTTGGGACTGAGCTGTCTTGATGCGTAAATAAATGCAGAGACTTCCTTAGTGCCAATGTCTAGTAGGTCACAGAGTCATGCTTCACATTCCATCAAGCTATCCACCTGGATGATCTTACCATCTGCCATGCTACCACAAGCACCCACCTTACCTCCTCCAGGTTTCTCTTCCCTGTGCTGGAAATAATACTCTTACTATTATTTCTGGAAAGGATTTGTCAGTTGGCTACCCTATGAATCTACTCAGTATCTTCTTGACTCTCTTCCCTGCTTACCACTCTTATGTATGTATCATCTTTTTTATTAGAATTTAAGGTCCCTCCTTTGGAGATGGAATAAATTTATGTCCAAAGAAGAAGTGGAACTCTTAATTGAAAACCAGATAGATAACTTTGACTATATTAAGTTAAAAAGTTTTTGTACAAACAAAATCAATGCAGACAAGATTAGGAGGGAAGTAATAAATTGGGAAATCATCTTTACATTCAAGGGTTCTGATAAAGATCTCATCTCAAAAATATATAGAAAATTGTCTCATATTTATAAAAATTCAAGCCATTCTCCAATCAATAAATGGTCAAAGGATATGAACAGACAATTTTCAGAGGATGAAATTAAAACTATTTATACTCATATGAAAAGGTGCTCCAAATCACTGTTGATCAGAGAAATGCAAATCAAGACAACCCTGAGGTACCACTTCACACCTGTCAGATTGGCTAAAATGACAGGAAAAGTTAATGATGAATGTTGGAGGGGTTGTGGGAGGGCTGGGACACTGATGCATTGTTGGTGGAGCTGTGAACGGATATAGCCATTCTGGAGAACAATTTGGAGCTATGCTCAAAAAGTTATCAAACTGTGCATACCCTTTGACCCAGCAGCATTCCTATTGGGCTTATATCCCAAAGAAATCATAAAGAAAGGAAAAGGCCCCACATGTGCAAGAATGTTTGTGGCAGCCCTTTTTGTAGTGGCTAGAAACTGGAAATTGAATAGATGCCCTTCAATTGGAGAATGGCTGAATAAATTATGGTATATGAATATTATGGAATATTATTGTTCTGTAAGAAATGACCAGCAAGATGATTTCAGAGAGGCCTGGAGAGACTTACATGAACTGATGCTGAGTGAAATGAGCAGAACCAGGAGATCATTATACACGGCAACAACAGTACTATATGACGATCAATTCTGATGGACATGGCTCTCTTCAACAATGAAATGTTTCAAACCACCTCCAATTGTTCACTGAAGAAAGCCATATACACCCAGAGAGAGGGATGCGAAATGTGGACCACAACATAACATTCTCATACTCCTTGATTGATGTTTGCTTACATTGTGTTTCCTTTATCTGATATATCGTTTGTGTAGATAAGATTTTTCTTGCACAACAATGATAAGTTTGGAAATATGTATACATATATTCGATTTGCCAATATTTTAACATAATTAACATGTAGTGGATATCCTGCCATCTAGGGAAGGGGTGGGGAAGTTGGGGGGAAAAATTTGTAACGGAAAGCTATGTAAGGGTTATTGTTGAAGAATTACCCACACATATGTTATGCAAATAAAATAAAATTTAAAAAAAAAAGAATTTAAGGTCCTTGAGGGGCAAGGACTGTTTCAGTTTTGTATTTCTGTTTTCATCAGGGACTATTTGACTTAACAGATGCCTTTTCATTCTTTTGTTCACTCATATCAGAATTAGAAGGGATCACACTGATCACATAGTCAATATATTCTCCTGCAAGTAGTCATTCAGCCTCTGCTTCATGAATGTCAGAAATGGGAAATTCACTATAACAAATTTAGCCCATTCTATCTCTGGGCAATTCTAATTATTAGGAAGTATTTCTTTTTATCAAGATGAAATTGTTCTCATCTTTTCTATTTATTGTTCCTACTTCTGCCCTATAGGAAAGAATAGAAAAAGCATAATTTCTTTTCTACATTGCAGCCCTTTAAATACTTAAAGATAGTAATTTTTTCTTTTTTCTGGCTAAACATTATTAAATCCTTCAATTAACACTTGTATGGCAAGAAATCCCTTCATAATTTACTTTTGGCCCAACCTATAATTTCATTGGGCAATAAGATAGCACAGTTAATATAGTGCCAGACTTGGAGTCAGGAACACTCATCTTCCTGAGTTGAAATCTGGCATCATGTATTTACTAGCTCTTAACCCCAAGCAAATCACTTAACTATGTTTGCCTCAGCTTCCTCATCTATAAAAGAGGCTAAAGAAGGAAATGGCAAGGCATTCCATTATCTTCATGAAGAAAATCCCAAGTGGAATCATAGAGTTAGACACAACCGAAAATAACTGAGCAATAACACAAGATAATTTTATTGGCATGGGGAAATTTGAGAGAAGAAGTATCTTTTACCAATGAATATTTGTAACTGTTCTACACTCTAGAATCTTAGTGAATGGCCTGGGCATTCAGAGAAGATAAGTGAAGTGCCCAGAGTAACTTAGTCAATATGTTAGAGGCAGAGGTAAGTCTTGAATCCAGTTCTTCCTGTCTTTGAGACTTTTGTCGGTATATTATATTGTTTCTATTTATGTGTTAGAAAAGAACAATTATTTTCTAGCCAATGATTATTTTAAAAAATCATTGTGTATGATTCACTTTGAGTTTATGTCAGGGAGCAATATGAAAGAATCAATTCTTTATAAAGTAATGAATTTTGTAAACTTTCATTGGAGATTTTTTAGTAAAGGAGAGACAGTTATCCTTTTTGGATAATTTCTTCATTTTACACCTTCCTAAAGGCAAAGGACTGAACAAGATGATCTTTTAAGGACATTGTGATTCATCATACGATCATTGAAAAGCAGAAGATAATAACATATTACTAACTTTATTGTACAAAGGGGAAACATGCAATGTTAGGTCGCAGGCTGTTTTAAGAGTTGGAGAACTTGAGGGAATTTTAGTTCTGCCCTTTTGGGAAAAAAAAAGTCTGATATTATGTTCTGGGTTCCACATTTATGCTTCCTTACTTCTGAAAAGACCACATAGTCATTCCTAAAATGAAAAATGTAATCTCTTGGAGGGCAAGAACTGGTTTTCATTTTTGTCTTCCTGAATGTCTAACAAATTGTCTTGCACTTTATAGAAAGTTAGTAAGTGCTTTATTGTATTGCTTTGGAACAAGGGACACAAAATTCTGGCCAATAAATCATTAATCACAATATATTTTATCCAAATATAATGTACTTTATTCAATAAATTACTAATTATATTTTAGGCAAAATAAATTAGTTATATGTTATTCATTTTGGGGAGATGGAAGACCCTAAGGGCCAGAAAGAGAGACAAAATAGAGATGAAATCATAGAAGCAGAAGGAGAAAGGAAGAAACTGACAAGGAAAGATGGAGAAAGAATAAAGAAGAGGAAGACAAAAAGACATACTAAACACAAATGACAATAATAGCTAAGAAAAAATTTCATATTTATCAACTATTAAAAACAATAAGAGTCAAATTGCAAATCTTTTTATGTTCTATACTGGTGCTTTTCCAAATTTGGTAAGGATACGTTGGAAAATAAAAAATTAAGACACTTCTGCCCTCCCTTTACTTCTGTTGTCTACTTTTAGCTGGAACTCTCAAGATTGAATAAATAGAGTTAGAAAGCTACAAATCCAGAACCAGAAGATGAGGTCAAGTAATCAGAATCATTTTCTGTAGAATATAGCACTAGGTATAAGATAAAGGCACAGATAAATTGAATAGAATCCTTCAGAACACAGCAAGATGAAAAGATTTTGACATCAAAGAGTGAAACAACTTCTGAACATCAACATTCTTCTGGAAGAAAGAGATTAAAAGTAATTAGCAGTGGATTGTGTCAGTCAATTAGATAAGGAATATGGGGAGAAGAGATAAATTTTAGGGAAAGGATCTTGGGTAATCATATCAAAGATAAATCCATTAGATAGTGGAAGGTTCTCACATCTTTTTTTCCTGAAATATAAAGATGTGAAAAGTAAAAGTATTTTGAAATATTTGAGTTTGATGTGACTAACTCTAATTGTATCTAAACGGGCCTACGGTTTGTTATTGATCCATTCTGTTTCTTTCTTGTTTGGCAAGGGGCATGCAGGTTCCTGCCATTTAAGATCACAGGGAAATTTCAAATCTAAGAAGGTCAGGAACAGCCAATGATATTTATTTTTATTTTTAATTTATTTATTTATTAAAAAGCTTTTTATTTACAAAACGTATGAGTGATTTTTCTACATTGACCCTTGCAAAACATTTTTTCCCCCAAGCTTTTCCCCTCCTTCCCCCACCTCCCACCCCTAGATGACAGGCAATCCAATACATGCCAAATAAGATAAATTATATGACAAATCCAATACATTTATACATATCTATACAGCCATCTTACTGCACAGGAAACATCAGATCTAGAAAGAGAAGAAAAAAATATTTATTTTAAAATTTTTTTCTTTTCTTTTTTTTTATTAAAACTTTAAATTTTCAAAACATATGGATAGATAATTTTTCAACATTGCATATAGCCTTGTATTCCAAATTTTCTCCTCCTTTCCTTCCCTCCCCTCCCCTAGAAGGCAAGCAACCCAATATATGTTATACTAGCCAATAATATTTACAGGAGGAATGCACAGGACCCAAGTTTTGCATAGGAAGCCCAATTATAGAAGTGCTGTTTAATTTATTTTGACCAAATAAGGAAATACTTTATAAGGATTGAATGGAGCAATTAATTTACAATAATAGTTTATAATGCTCTTAGATGCCATAGATTCCTTTTGTTTTTTTTACCTAACACAGATATAGTGTAAATACTTTTTTGTATACAAATGAAATCAGAAAAATTATTTTTTTATTTTCCAGAGAAGCTAAGTCTTTATTCTCTTCTTTATTTATGCCAGCCTCTAGGTATAATAGGAAGATTCAGCTCTGAGAATATTTTCTGTACTTCATTCAATCTGTTGAGTGTCTAATAGCTATCCTCAAAACCACATCAAGAACTGATTCTTTTTTTTTTTTTACAAAGTGACTTTTCACTTTTCTATGTGAATTGTTTATCTTTCCTGAGGCAAAGAAAATTGTTCATACAGGAGTTCTTATTATTCAGTGTATGTCCTGTTGGGGTTGGTGCTGTGAGACTATCTTTTGCCATAGATTGAATGATGGGTGTTGAGAACCTTTTAGCAAATCAGTGGTTCTAATCAAGGAAATAAAATTTGAACCTGGTAAAAGTTCATCATGCTTACATGGAGTTTTAAATGAAGAAATTAGGCGAGAAGCTGTTTCTCTGTGCTTTTGTAAATATGTACTTTGAAATTTTTCAAGTAGAAGTAATATAGGGTTTTCATTTCACAGAAATTATTATACTTGTTTGGTATGAAACCATGGTGCAGATATATCTTACCTCTTATATATGATTCTAATTATTGAACCTTAAGGAAAAACAAATGAACTATTGAACTGGAGAAGATTAAGATAAGGATTATGAATGTGATGAATAAAAGAGTATCCATAAGCAATAGAATAAAATATTAATAATCCTTTTTATAATTATTGGCACATATATAATATATATCAGTGCCCCATCATAAAATGGAGGGGATACTGAAATCTTGAGGGATGTGCTAGTAGAACACAGCCACTGTTTTATTTTTTTTCTCCTGTGGGAAAACACACACATTAATGTGTTTTTAGTAAAACTGTGTGAATGGGTACATCCATTCTGGAGAGCAGTTTGAAATGATATATAAAAAAATTAGTTAACAGTGCATACAATGTCAAAGGCTGTAGAGAAATCAGGAAGAATGAGTATTGAGAAAATGTCTTTGTATTTGATAATTCACAGATCACTGGTAATTTTGGAGAGAGCAGTTTCTGTAGAATGGTAAAGTCAGAAACTGCATTGTACAGTCCAGAAGACAGTGACAAAAGCCTAAATAGAGACCCTATTTTAGACAATCTTCTCAAGGAGTTTAAGCCACAAAAGACAGAAGAAATATGAGGATATGTACATTTGGATGGACTGCAGAGAGAGTGGGAATGATGGAAAGGGCACTCTACTGGAAAAAGATAGCATAGAGTTGTATAAGCTGAGAAGTTACCTTTTAAGGGGAAGGACCACCTCTTTGTGTGAGACAGGGGTGAAGGAGGAAAGGATGAAGAGAAAAGGAGAGAATTGAGCTCCCAGTGAAAAACCTCAATTTTTAAAAATAAAATATAAGGTAAAATTCTTAGCTGAGTGGATACTGAGGAGGGGTAGCCACAGGTAGAAGACTGAATTTGGAGTCAGGAAAACTGGAGTTTGAATCTCATCTCATACATTGACTAGACCCTGGGCCATTCAGTTAATCTTTCCTTGTCTCATTTCTTCTGTAAAACGAGGAAATTGGAATTGATGATCTTCTTAAACCTATGATCCTAGAATGAATTTTCTTTAACAATAGCCCTCTGGTAAGACTTCAGTCTATATTAGTAGAGAGAATACTAATAATGATGTAATTGATGAACTTTTGGAGATATATTGAAGTAGGTTTTCAATTATGACTGACAGAGAATAAAACAGAAATTAATAAAATCCTAAAAAGTATAACTTAGGTGAATTTGTAGTTGCTTATAAGATGCTGGAATATGAAATCTAAGGGAGGAAATGAGATTTGAAAAGAGATAGTTTAAGGATCAGCAGAGGAAAGTTCTTTCTCACATGGCTTAAGAAACAGTTGGAATTAATTATTTTGAAAAGTTATATTGGCTAAAAGAATAAATATTCAAAAAAACTACATAAATTTATGGATGGGATATCCAGAAAGAGTTATTGAAGGAAGCTAGATATGTGAAAAATATCCCTAAGTCTAGTTTTTTTTTTTATTTTGCTGAGGCAATTGGGGTTAAGTGACTTGCCCAAGATCACACAGCTAGGAAGTGTTAAGTGTCTGAGCCCATATTTGAACTCAGGTTCTCCTGACTTCAAGGCTGGTACTCTATCCACTACTCCATCTAGCTGCCCCAAAATATCCCCAACTTTTTGAAGTTATCTAAATTAGGTCTTAAACTTTTTTCACTTGTGACCCCTTTTTGCCCAAAAAAATTTTATGTGATCTATTTTATAAGCATATAGAATAGATATTCAAATCAAATATTTATAGATAATCATAAAGAAATTTATTTTAAAATCGTTTTTAGTATACAAATAATTTTACTGTTTATTTAAAATGAAAGCAAATTTTCATATTGAGATGAATGTGCTTCTTTATTCTTTTTTTCTTTTTTTTATTAAAAGCTTTTTATTTACAAAACAAATGAGTGATTTTTCTAAATTGACCTTTTAAAAAAAAACAAAAAAACTTTTTTTCCCCAAGCTTTTCCCCTCCTTCCCCCCACCCCCACCCCTAGATGACAGGTAATCTAATACATGCTAAATATGATAAATCATATGACAAATCCAATATATGTATATATATCTATACAGTTATCTTACTGCACAAGAAACATCAGATCTAGAAAGAGAAGGAAAAAAAAAACAACCTAAGAAGGAAAACAAAATTAATGGAAATATTCACAGAAAGCGTTAAAATGCTGTGTTGTGGTCCACACTTAGTTCCCACAGGCCTCTCTCTGGGTGTATATGACTATCTTTATTGCTGAACAGTAGGAACTGGTTTGAATCACCTCATTGATGAAGAGAACCATGTCCATCAGAATTCATCATCATATAGTCTTGTTGCTGTGTATAATGATCTCCTGGTTCTGCTCTTTTCACTCAGCATCAGCTCATGCAAGTCTCTCCAGGACTCTCTAAAATCATCCTGCTGGTTGTTTCTTACAGAACAATAATATTCCATAACATTCATATACCATAATTTATTCAGCCATTCTCCAATTGATAGGCATCCTTTAAATTTCCAGTTTCTTGCTACTACAAAAAGGGCTGCCACAAACATGTGGGTCCCTTTCCCTCCTTTAAAATCTCTTTGGGATATAGGCCCAGTAGAAACATTGCTAGGTCAAATGGTATGCACAGTTTGATAACTTTTTGAGCATAGTTCCAAATTCCTCTCCAGAATGGTTGGATCCGTTCACATTTCCACCAACAATGTATCAGTGTCCCAGTTTTCCCACATCCCCTCCAACAGTTATCATTATCATTTCCTGTCATTTTAGCCAATCTGACAGGTGTGTAGTGGTATCTCAGAGTTGTCTTAATTTGCATTTCTCTGATCAATAGTGATTTGGAGCACCTTTTCATGTGACTAGAAATAGTTTCAATTTCTTCATCTGAAAATTGTCTGTTCATATCTTTTGACCATTTATCAATTGGAGAATGGCTTGAATACTTACATATTTGAGTCAATTCTCTATATATTTTAGAAATGAGGCCTTTATCAGAACCTTTGAACGTAAAAATATTTTCCCAGTTTACTGCTACCCTTCTAATCTTGTCTGCATTCATTTTGTTACAAAAACTTTTTAACTTGATATAGTCAAACTTATCTATTTTGTGATTAATGATGATCTCTAGTTCTTTGGTCACAAATTCTTTCCCCCTCCACAGGTCTGAGAGGTAAACCATTCTACATTGTTCTAATTTGTTTATAATATCATTCTTTATGCCTAGATAATGAATCCATTTGGACCTTATCTTGGTATATGGTGTTAGGTGTGGGTCAATGCCTAATTTCTTCCATACTAGTTTCCAATTATCCCATCAGTTTTTGTCAAATAGTGAGTTTTTATCCCAAAAACTGGGTCTTCGGGTTTATCAAACACTAGATTACTATTGTCATTGAGTATTTTGTCCTGTGAACCTAACCTATTCCAGTGATCCACTACTCTATTTCTTAGCCAGTATCAAATGGTTTTGGTGACCACTGCTTTATAATATAGTTTTAGATCTGGTACAGCTAGGCCACCCTCATTTGCACTTTTTTTTCATTAATTCCCTTGAAATTCTTGACCTTTTGTTTTTCCAGATGAATTTTTTTGTTATTTTTTCTAGGTCAGTTAAATAATTTCTTGGGAGTTTGATTGGTATAGCACTAAATAAATAGATTAGTTTAGGTAGTATTGCCATCTTTATTATATTCGCTTGACCTATCCAAGAGCACTTGATGTTTTTCCAATTGTTTAGATCTGACTTTATTTGTGTGGAGAGTGTTTTGTAGTTTTGCTCATATAGATCCTGACTTTCCCTTGGCAGATATATTCCCAAATATTTTATACTATCGATAGTTATTTTGAATGGAATTTCTCTTTGTATCTCTTGCTGTTGCATTTTGTTGGTGATGTATAAAAATGCTGATGATTTGTATGGATTTATTCTGTATCCTGCAACTTTGCTAAAGTTGTGGATTAATTCTAATAGTTTTTTAATTGATTCTCTAGGGTTCTCTAAGTAGACCATCATATCATCTGCAAAGAGTGATAATTTGGTTTCCTCATCACCTACTCTAATTCCTTTAATCTCTTTTTCTTGTCTTATTGCACAAGCTAGCATTTCTAATACAATATTGAATAGTAATGGTGATAGTGGGCAACCTTGTTTCATCCCTGATCTTATTGGGAATGGTTCCAGTTTATCACCATTACATATGATGCTAGCTGATGGTTTTAAATAGATGCTATTTACTATTTTAAGGAAAAGACCATTAATTCCTATACTCTCTAGTGTTTTTAATAGGAATGGATGTTGGATTTTATCAAATGCTTTTTCTGCATCTATTGAGATTATCATGTTTTTTTGTTAATTTGGTTATTGATATAGTCAATTATGTTAGTAGTTTTCCTAATATTGAATCATCCCTGCATTCCTAGTATAAATCCTACTTGGTCATGGTGTATTATTCTGGGAATGATTTTCTGTAATCTCTTTGCTAATATTTTATTTAAGATTTTTGCATCAATATTCATTAAGGAGATTGGTCTATAATTTTCTTTCTCTGTTTTTGTTTTGTTTGTTTGTGTTTGTTTAGGTATCAGTACCATGTCTATATCATAAAAGGAGTTTGGTAGGAGTCCTTCATTCCCTATTTTTTTTTCGAATAGTTTATATAACATTGGAGTTAATTGTTCTTTAAATGTTTGGTAGAATTCACATGTAAATCTATCTGGTTCTGGGGATTTTTTCTCAGGGAGTTGATTAATGACTTGTTCTATTTCTTTTTCTAAAACGGGCCTATTTAAGTAATTTATTTCCTCTTCTGTTAATCTGGCCAATCTATATTTTTGTAGATATTCCTCCATTTCACTTAGGTTATCAAATTTATTAGCATAAAATTGGGCAAAGTAACTCCTGATTATTGCTCTAATTTCTTCTTCATTGGTGGAAAGTTCTCCCTTTTCATTTTTGAGACTAACAATTTGATTTTCCTCTTTCCTTTTTCTAATCAAATTAACTAGAGGTTTATCTGTTTTGTTGTTTTTTTCATAAAACCAACTTTTAGTTTTATTTATTAATTCAATAGTTTTTTTACTTTCAATTTTATTAAGCTCTCCTTTTATTTTTAGGATTTCAAGTTTGGTATTTGATTGGGGGTTTTTAGTTTGTTCTTTCTCTAGGTTTTTTAGTTGCAAGCCCAATTCATTGATTTTCTCTTTCTCAATTTTATGCAAATAAGCATCTAGAGATATAAAATTTCCCCTTATTACCGCTTTGGCTGTATCCCACAAATTTTGGTATGTTGTCTCATTATTGTCATTCTCTTGGATGAAATTAGTAATTGTGTCTGTAATTTGCTGTTTCACCCATTCATTCTTTAGGATAAAATTATTTAGTTTCCAATTGCTTTTTGGTCTATTTTCTCCTGGCCTTATATTGCATGTGATTTTTATTTCGTCATGATCTGAAAAAAATACATTTATTATTTCTCCCTTCCTGCATTTGATTTTGAGGTTTTTGTGTCCTAACACATGGTCAGTTTTTGTATAAGTTCCATGGACTGCTGAGAAAAAAGTAAACTTCTTTCTGTCTCCATTTAATTTCCTCCAAAGATCTATCATACCTAACTTTTCTAACATTTTGTTTACCTCCTTAACTTCTTTCTTATTTATTTTGTGGTTTGATTTATCTAGTTCTGAGAGAGGGAGGTTGAGATCCCCCACTATTATAGTTTTGCTGTCTATTTCTTCTTGCATCTCTCTGAACTTTTCCTCTAGGAATTTCCATGCTATACCACTTGGTGCATATATGTTTAGTATTGATATTGCTTCATTGTCTATGGTACCCTTTAGGAAGATATAATTTCCTTCTTTGTCTCTTTTAATTAGGTCTATCTTTGCTTTTACTTGGTCTGAGATAGGATTGCTACCCTTGCTTTTTTTTTTGTTCACCTGAAGCATAATAGATTCTGCTCCAGCCTTTTACCTTCACCCTGTATGTATCTCTATGTTTTAGATGTGTTTCTTGTATACAACATATTGTTGGATTCTGGTTTTTAATCCAATCTGCTATCTGCTTCTGCTTTATGGGAGAGTTCATTCCATTCACATTCACAGTTAAAATAACTAATTCTGTATTTCCTGCCTTCTTATTTATCCTAGCTTATGCTTTTCTCTTTCTTATCCCCTTTCCCTCCTCCCTACTATTTTGCTTTTGATAACTACTTCCCTCAAACAATCCTTCCCCTTTAGAGCCCCACCCCTTTTTCCCCCTTTCCCTCCTGTTTCCTTATAATATAGGATAAGTTTCTTTTTGATACCTAATACGTCTATTATTCCCTCAGAGCCAAATCTGATGAGATGGAGATTAACCCAATTCTCATTCCCCTCCTTTTTTTCCCCCTCAATCATTATAGGTTTTCTTTGCCTCTACATGTGATGTAATTTCCTTTTACCTCCTTTTCCTCTTCTTCCAGTGTTATCCCTTTTCTACCTCTAATTTCTTTTTCAGTTTATCATATCATAATAATCATAAAATCACAATAATCATATCATAATAATCATAATGTAATAATAGATTCATAAAATCAACCCTAATTCTATAAGTATCTATAACATAAATATAGTTCTCAAGAGTTTTTTTTTCTTGTTACCTTTTTATGTTTCTCTTGTGTTCTGTGTTTGAAGATCAAATTTTTTGTTCAGTTCTGGTCTTTTCAGTAGAAATAGGTGAAATTCTCCTATATCATTGAATGATCATCTTCTTCCCTGGAAGATAATGCTTATTCTAGCTGGGTAACTTATTCTTGGCTGTAATCCAAGTTCCTTTGCCCTTCGGAATATCTGATTCCAGGCCCTTCGATCCTTCAAAGTAGAAGCTGCTAGGTCCTGTGTGATCCTAATTGTGGCTCCTCGATATTTAAATTGTTTCTTTCTGGCTTCTAGTAATATCTTTTCCTTGGTATGATAGTTCTGGAATTTAGCCACAATATTTCTGGGGAACTTAATTTTTGGGTTTCTTTCAGGAAGTGATCAGTGGATTGTTTCAATAAGTATTTTGCCTTCTGGGTCTAAAATATCAGGACAATTTTCTTTTATGATTTCTTGGAAGATAGTGTCTAGGTTCTTTTTTTCATCATGGCTTTCAGGAAGCCCTATAATCCTTAGATTGTCTCTCCTAGATCTATTTTCCAGGTCAGTTGTTTTTCCTAGGAGATATTTCATGTTTTTCTCTATCTTTTCATTTTTTTGTTTTTGTTTGATTCTTGAAGTCTTGATGAGTCATTCATTTCCAATTGTTCGATTCTAATTTTTAATGTCTTATTTTCTTCAGTTACTGTTTTTAGTTCCTTTTGCAATTGACCAATTATATTTTTTTGTTCATTGCATTCTTTTTCCATTTTTTCCATTTTTTCTATTTTATTTTGCAGTGATCTCATTTCATTTCCCCATGTTTCTTCTAACTCTCTTTCAAGATTCTTTATGCAATCTTCAAAGAAAGCCTTGTGACATGGAGACCAGTTTATGTCTCTCTTTGGGGCTTTTTCTGGAGTTGCTTTACCTTTAGGGGCCTCAGGATTTGAGGCCTGTTCTTCCCTCTCTCCATAAAAGTTGTCTATGGTGAGAGCTCTTTTTGGTTTTTTATTTATTTTTTTTAAAGGTATGAGGTCTGTTTAAGGCAAAGGTGGGACAGCTGCTTTAATTTGCCCTGGGGCAGTTCTGCTGATTGAGTTATTTCAGGTACTGGGCAGTTCTGCTGATTGAATTATTTCAGGTGCTGATCAGTCCTGCTGATTGATTGATCACCCTAGGGTGCTGTGTAATGGCAGCTAGGTCTGATGCTCATCAGGGGTTCAGTGGTTCACAATCTACCCCCCACAAAAGGCAGACCCTTCAAACCACCTGCCCACAATCAGGACAGATTGGCCCAAGAGGCCCGCAGAAGACTCCCAGGTGTGTGAAAAGCATAAAGCTCCCACTCCTGTTCCGACTCCTGTGACGACTCTTGTTCCAGCTCCCTGCTCCAGCTCCCTGCCCTGGTCTCCCTGTGCTGCAGTCTGGGTTCAGCAGATCACCCCCCTGCCCAATTAAAACAGACCTGTTTTGAAGTTCTTCCAGAGTATCTTTTTCTAGAAACGTGTTGTCCTCCAGATATTGCGGATTTTTTTTGCTTCAAAATCAGTTTAGAGGCTTCATATGTTGTTGGTTTGAGGGAAGGTTAGAGGAGGTTACAGAGACTCCTGTCTGATCTCCACCATCTTGGCTCCACCTGTTTCTTTATTCTTACATAAATATTGGTGGAATATTTGATACTGCATCATATAGAGCATTCAGAAACCTTTTACTATTGCCAATTTTTTTGTGATGCCCATGTTCAATTATGTGATTTCATATGGGGTCATCATCCACAGTTTAAGAAGCCTTGTAAAAGAAGGACTGTTTAGGTGTCTATTTGTTGTTCCTTACTCCCCTCCTAACCAGACCTCTCCACTAAACATCTGAGTTGTAAGGACTGTTAATTTGACTCAGTATGGTATTTCTTATACTCTTGCTGTTTTTTAAATTTAATTTTTATTGTCAACTTAATAAAAATAAATAAATTAGCAAAAATGAATATGAAAATGCAAATGCAAAACAATTTGTAGTTTTCTGAAAGGAAAAATAGATACTTCTACACTTTAACAAAATAATGACATTGATATTTGATTTGCTTCTAGGTCCCCTTCACATCATTGTCTGTGGACTTTTCAGATGATTATGCTTTTTTATTCTTGTTGTGATTCCATCATCTTCACAGTGTCACTTTCTAAAGGTCCATATTTTTTGTATTCTTCAAAATTTGCAAATTTTATGGTACTTTTATATTTCTTACCCTGATATGCCACAATATATTTAACCATTCCTTACATGTGGGGTATATAGATTCTTTCCTGTTTTTATTATAGTGAATAAAATTATGTTTGATATTTTTATAGATATATGTATTCTTCATCTTCCTTGAATTCTGCTCCTTAGTTTTTGGCCTTTAAAAACCATAATCAAGTTGTCTCATTTGGGAATTTTCCTCCTGGCCCTGGAACATTCAACAACCTCTGCAGCCTTCCAACCCTAGAATATATTCTCCCTGGCCTGGCTCTTTCTCCTAATGGTGAGCTCCTAGTAGGATCTCCGTTTTAGGCAGCCCAGCCTAAGCCAGCCAAACATCCACTCTCCTCCTATTTTCACTTTCTGGACTTCAAAACCATACTCTTATGCAGTTCCCCACCCTCCCCACCCTCTAATTTGAGTTTTTCAGCTTTCTTTTGTGTGATGTTTCCCTACTTTGGAATGTAACTCCTTGAATTTATTTCCTCAGTGTCTGGAACACAGTGGATGTTTGATAAATGTGTAATCATTAACTGACAGTATCATGTCCCTTTTCAGTCTTTTCTTCAGACCAAGCATTCCTAGTTCCTTCAACTATTCCTTCAATGATAGGGATTTGAAGCTCTTCAGCATCCTATGTGATTGCCCATTTCTCAGCATTCTCCAGCTTACTGATACTTTCATTAAAGCATTGTGGCACTGAAAATGTCATACTCCTCCAAATGAGGTATGATGACAAGGGAGACTATCACATCTTCTTACTGGAAGCTGTGCTTCTTTCAAAGCAACCCAAAAATGAATGAGATTTTTGTCTGCCAAATCATCCTGTTGACTTGTATTCCACTGTAGTTCATTAAAACCCTCAGATCTGTTTCATAAAAATCATTGCCTTACCATACCCCTTCCATCTTATACTTGTGAAGCTGACTTTTATACCTTATGACGCTTTAAATTTCCCTCTAATGGGATTTTTCTTTTTAGATTCAGTGCCATGTTATGATTGATCAAGATATTTTAAGTTTCTAGCTCCATAATCTAGCATATTTTGGATCCTTTCCACCTTTGTGTCATCTGCAAACTTGCATGGAAACTATGCCAAGCCATTGATAAAAAATATGAAACCATGAATAGTGAATCACAGAGCTCTGGTGACCTCCTCTCACATTGACATTGAACTATGAGCAACTACTTAGTTTGATTATCCACCCAGGTCTGATTCTGTCTAATTGGATAATCATCTGTTCCACACCTCTCCATCTTCATAAGAATAGTCTATGACACCACGTCAGGAGCTTTCCTAAAATTAAAGTAAATTATATCTACAGCATTCTCCTCATCTACTAGTTTAATAATCCCATCCAAAAATGGAAATGAGGTTAGTCTGACATGACTTTTTTTAAAAGTTGGGTTTTTTTAATGAAAAAAAAATCCATTTTTCCTCTCATCTCCAATCCTATATATTCATTGGAAAAAAGAACAAAATCTTTGTAAACATTTATATTGTCAAGCAAAACAAATTCCCATGTTGGTCATGTATAAAAATATATCTTATTCTCCACTCTGAATCCATCACCTCTTTTTCGGGAAGTAGATAGCATGCTTTATCATCTGACTCCCCAGAAGCATTGTTGGTTGTGGTGCTGATCAGAGTTATTAAATTTTACAGTTGGTTATTTTTGCAATGCTGCAAACATTGTTGTCCTGGATCTACTTACTTTGCTCTGCATCAGTTTGTACACATCTTCCTAAGATCCTTTGAAACTATTCCTTTCATCATTTCTTATAGCAAAATAATATTTCATTGCAGTCACATACAGTAATTTGCATAATATTGACAAATATCCTCTTAGTTTTTACTTCTTTGCTACCACAAAAAGGTTGCTATAGATGTTTTTATAATATTTCCTGATATCTTTGATCTCTTTTGGGAAAGTAGGTGGTGAAGTAAAGAGAGCACATGTCCTAGAGTGAGGAGTACATGAGTTCAAATACAACCTCAGACACTTACAAACCAGGTAATTCTGAGCAAAGGAGTAAATCTCTTTTGCCTCCAGTTTCCTCATCTATAAAATGGGGGTTAATGATAGCAACTACTTCCCCAGGGTTGTTGCAAGGATAAAAGGAAATAATAATTGTAAAGAACTTAGCAGAATGCCTGGCACATAGTAAGTGCTATAGAAAGGTTAGCTATTCATTATTATTGTTGTTGTTATTTATATCATTATTATTTTATTATAAGTCTTGTAGTGGTATGACTAGGTCAAAGGGTAAGGACATTTTAATAACTTTTTGAACAGAATTTCAAATTACTTTCTAGACTTTTTGAAAGTCAAATCTAAAAGGATTAGACTAAAAGAGATCCAGTTCCTCCAAAAATTGCCATTTTCCTTTTTTGTGAACATGACTTGTCCTTTTTTTTTATTTTGATAATAGATTTTTACATGCAAAGATAGTTTTCATCATTTACTCTTGCAAAACCTTGTATTCCAAGTTTTTCTCCCTCCCTTCCATATTCCCCTCTCCTCTAGATGGCAAGTAATCCAATATAGATTAAATGTGCTCAATTCTTCTAAACATTTTCACATTTATCATGCTGCACAAGAAAAATAAGATCAAAAAGGGAAAAAAAATGATAAAGGAAAAAAAAAGCCAACAGAAACAAAAAGGTGAAAATACTATGTTGGGATTCATATTCAGTCCCCATAGTCCTCTTTCTGAATGAGGATGAGGTTTCTCCTTTCCAATTTTATTGAAAATGACCTGAATCACCGCATTGTAGAAAAGAGCCAGATCCATTACAGGATTATCACATAATCTTGTTGCTATGTACAATGTTCTCTTGGTTATACTCACTTTACTTAACATTAGTAACATGACTTGTTCTCAATGAAGTTATATCAATCAGGAAGACATGAGTTCAAATGTAACCTCAGACACACTAGTTATGTAACTAGCTATGCCATTAGTTTGGCATCCATTTGCCTTGGCTTCCTCATCTATAGAAAATAAGAATACTTCCTAGGATTGTTGTTGTATAAAGATAGTTTGTAAAGTGCCAAAAAAGTATAAAAAACTAAAGATAGTTTGTAAAGCAAGCCAAAAAATATAAAAAATAATTTTTGCAATTATACAATTATTATTATTATTATATGTTCACTAACCATCTCTTTAATGATCTATTCTAGAATTTTTCAAAAGTAGAAGTAAAGCTCATTTATTTGCTTTAAAGCTTCTGTTCTCTTTAATTTTTTTTTATTGAGGCAATATTTGCCTTTTTCCAGAAAATCTTCTGAAAATTCTCAACTTCCATGATCTTTCAAACATCACATCCTTCATAGTTCTTTCACTACCCAGGGATGTAGTCTGTCCTTGTACCAGGTGCCTTAAATTAGCCAAGGATAATTAGGTGATCCCTCTAATTCTAAGCTATCTTTAGCTTAGATATCACCTCCATTTTAGTTCATCACATAGAACATCTAAACAGATATCAATGCCTTCCCCCCCCAATATAGTTATTGTTATTTTATGATATTATCCCCAAGGCTCTTGGGTTCAGGATCTTGGTTGTTTTCATCAGGATCTGAAAAGAAATGGTCAAAGTGGTGATGGTGGTGGTTAAATGACTTATCTGGTACATATTGCTATGTTTTGTTTCTCCTTCAGGGTGACTTGTTTCAGTAAGACTCATTTAGTTGCTCTTTGTTGGATAGTTAGCAGGGATGGTTGGTTCTGTCTTCATAGAAATTGCTTATAAAGATGATGATTATGAATAGTATAAACCAGTATGGTCTGGAAGGAGTTGCTATTCTCAGGCTCTTGTGAATACCCTTGTCAGTTGTCAGGTGTTGTTGCTGATGATGACAGTAGTTGCCACAATGATTTCTCCATTCAGTAATGTCTATGAGGGATACATGCACACATACACAAGAACACACATTTATACATACCCACATATAAATACATACATGTATACACACATTTGACAAACTTTATGCTCTTACCATATTGGACCTCTAACTTTGTTATATTGGATATATCATCTCATATTACTATATATATGTATATGTATATATATATATGCTTATATATATATACATATACATACACACACGTATGGCATTAAACCCTACCCCAAAAAATCTACTATGAAGATACCCATCTGACTATTTTTTTAATATCCATACATGGCTATCTTAGATGAACATATGAGAAAGGCTCAAGATCACACAGCTAGTGAGTGTCTGAAATCACATTTGAACTCAGGTCTTCCTGACTCCAGATCTAGTGCTCTATCTACTGTTCCACTTTGCTTTTTAATATAGAGATAGTTAATGATTTAAACATAATTGGCTTCCTTTTTAAATACCATATATATTTTTTATGAATTTAAAAACATTATTCTGAGTAGGTAATTTGGAAACCAAATTATCACTCTTTGCAGATGATATGATGACATACCTAGAGAACCCTAGAGAATCAAATAAAAAATTATGAGAAATAATCCACAACTTTAACAAATTTGCAGTATATAAAACAAATCCACATACATCATCAGCATTTTTATACATCATTAATAAAATTCAACAGCAAAAGATAAAAAGAGAAATTCCATTTAAAATAACTGTCAGTAGTATAAAATATTTGGGAATCTATCTGCCAAGGGAAAGTCTGGAACTATATAAGCAAAACTATAAAACACTTTCCACACAAATAAAGTCAGATCTAAATAATTGGAAAAATATTAAGTACTCTTGGATAGGTCAAGCAAATGTAATAAAGATGACAATACTACCTAAACTAATTTATTTATTTAGTGCTATACCTATTAAGCTCCCAAGAAACTATTTTACTGACCTAAAAAAATAACTCAAAATTCATCTGGAAGAATAAAAGGTCAAGAATTTTAAGAGAATTAATGAAAAAAAAAAAAACAAAAGCAAAAAAAGGTGGGGTGGCTTACCTGTACCAGATCTAAAACTATATAATAAAGCAGTGATCATCAAAATCATTTGGTACTGGCTAAGATACAGAGTAGTTGATCAGTGGAATAGATTAGGTTCACAGGATAAAACAGTTAATGACTATAGAAGTTTAGTGTTTGACAAACCCGCAGACCCCAGCTTTTGGGATAAGAACTCACTATTTGACAAAAACTGCTGGGAAAATTGGAAACTAGTATGGCGGAAACTAGGCATTGACCCACACCTAATACCATATACCAAGATAAGGTCAAAATGGGTTTATGATCTAGACATAAAGAATGATATTACAAACAAATTGGAAGAACGTAGGATAGTTTACCTCTTAGATCTGTGAAGGAGGAAGGAATTTGTGACCAAAGAAGAACTAGGAATCATTATTGATCACAAAATAGATAATTTTGATTATATTAAGTTCAAAAGATTTTGTACAGACAAAACTAATGCAGACAAGATTAGAAGGGAAGCAATAAACTGGGAAAACATTTTTATATTCAAAGGTTCTGATAAAGGCTTCATTTCTAAAATATATATTTTATAAGAATTTATATATATATATATGTATACACACATATACATATATATATATATATATATAATTTATAAAAATTCAAGCCATTCTCCAATTGATAAATGGTCAAAGGATATGAACAGACAATTTTCAGATGAAGAAATTGAAACTATTTGTAGTCATATGAAAAGGTGCTCCAAATTACTATTGATCAGAAAAATGCAAATTAAGACAACTCTGAGATACCACTACACATCAGATTGGCTAAGATGACAGAAGTTGTTGGAGTATTGGAGAGGATATGGGAAAAACTGGGACACTGATATGTTGTTGGTGGAACTGTGAACAGATCCAATCATTCTGGAGAGCAATTTGGAACTATGCTCAAAAAGTTATCAAACTGTGCATATCCTTTGACCCAACAGTGTTTCTACTGGGCTTATATTTCATAGAGATCTTAAAGGAGGAAAAGGGGCCCACATATGCAAAAATATTTGTGGCAGCCCTTTTTGTAGTGGCTAGAAACTGGAAACGGAATGGATGCCCATCAGTTGGAGGATGGCTGAATAAATTATGGTATATGAATGTTATGGATTATTATTGTTCTGTAAAAAACAACCAACAAGATGATTTCAGAGAAGCCTGGAGAGACTTACATGAACTAATGCTAAGTGAAATGAGCAGAACCAGGAGATCATTATACATGGCAACAATAAGACTATACGATGATCAATTCTGATGGACATGGCTTTCTTCAACAATGAGATGATTCAAACGAATTCCAATTGTTCAGTGATGAAGAAAGCCATATATATCCAGAGAGAGGCCTGTGGGATCTGAGTGTGGACCACAACATAGCATTTTCACACTCTCTATTGTTATCTTGCTGCTGGGAACATCTCTATTGATGTTTGCTTGCATTTTGTTTTCCTTCTCAAGTGTTTTTCTTGTAGATCCGATTTTTCTTGTGCAGCAAGATAACTGTACAAATATGTATACATATATTGGATTTATCATATATTTTAACATATTTAACAAGTATTGGACTACCTGTCATCTAGGGGAAGGGGTAGGGAGAAGGAGAGAAAAATTTGGAACAGAAAGTTTTGTAAGTGTCAATGTTGAAAAATTACCCATGCATATGTTTTTCAAATAAAAAAACTTTAATAAAAAAATAAAACCATCATTCTGAGAAAGAATCCACAGACTTCATCACACTGACAAAGGAAACTCATCTTTAAAAGCTGAAGTAATTAAGAATTGGTTGTCCCAAGTCCTAATCTTCCCAACCTTGTACAATAAATGATCTATATTTTAATTGCACCAAGGTACAAGGATACAGGTTCTAATAAATCACAGTTAAGTTCTAGTTATTTGTTTTGAATGAGTTTCTTTTTCCCCTTTGTCATTTCCAATAAGCTTCTGTCTTTTCAGTTTTCTTTAACTTCAGAAGGCTTTATTTGGAAGGTCACTTGGTAAAAACTGAGGTTCAGCTGTTTTGCTTAGTTGACTGAAACAATCAGATTTTATAGCTTTGAAGACTGCAGAGATCTTTGTTATAAAGATATCCAGGGAACCAATTCTCCAGTCATCCGCCCTTCTTGCTTTCCAGCCATTCATTCATGGGTGCCACAAACTCTAAAATGTATATAAGGGAAATCTCAGTCCTCTTGGGAAAGCTCCTTTGCCCCTTCTTTGCCCTTTCAAATGAGAGCAATTTGGCTTATGTTTCATTTTTCCAATGAACAGTCCTTATGGAGGACTTAAGAGTAATTTCTTTCTAAGGTTTGCTAAACATTTGGCTGTGCTTTCTAGTTTTTGAATGTTTTTCTCCCTATACTTTCTTTTTTCTTGTTTTAAAAAATAAATTATCAGTAGCTAGTTTATAGTTGTCTTTTGGCTGTGTCCACCATTATGCTCTGAGTTTCTCAAGAACAGTGATTGTCATTTGCCTTTCTTTGTATTCCCGGAGGTTAGCACTTGAATAGTAGGCATTTAATAAATGCTTAATGACTGTATTACTAAATTTCCTTGTTTCTCCCCTCCTTTTAGAGAGTCATCTTTTCTAATAAAAATTTTTTTAAAAAAGAAAAAGTAACATTCAGCAATCAATAAAACTTCAAAATACTGAAAAAAATCAGATGATATGTATGATATTCTACAACTACTCTCAATATCTGCAAAGAATTGAGGGAGATCTCACCTACATTTTTACCTCATGGCTTCTGAGTTCTCAATTTTAACAAAAAACATGCAAATGAATGAAAATTACAGTTTCAAAAGGACATCAATAGCCCACTGCTTATGATGCCACCTAGTGGATGTTATCCATGATTAATTAAGGCATAAAATATACAATACAATAGAAATCACTTTCAGATTACATTAACTAGTAATTTTTTTGAGGTAATTAATTATCCCTTTAGGACCATTAACTAATTGACATAGATTGAGAAACAGAAACCTGAAATTAAACTCTTCTGAAGTCATTTAAGATCAATTCGGAATAAAGATGAAATTATCTTTGAAGTTATAACATAATCATATATAATCAAGTCAATAAGACTTGATTTATAAAAATCTGTTTTACATACTTTTTTAGGGGGAACAGGTCCATAGTTTAGAGAGGGACATATGTGGATTCTTTTCTTGGCTATGAAATAGAAATGCTTGATACTTAGATGTGGATTGGTAATTGTGCTTAGTGGAGTGGTAATTGTTATTATTTCATTCAGACTTATAAATTTCATTGATCCAGAGATTCAGTTTGGTGTTCAATTTGGTGTTTGATGTCTCATTGTTTTCTCATGTGAAATATCTTTTTATTGGCACAGATCAACAATCAGTTGGTAACTTGTAGCCTTATGGAATTTCATGGGCTTCTGAAAGGTTGTGATACATCTATGATAACATAGCTAAAATGTGCTAAGATTTAGGACTCAAATGAAATTGACCCACCATGCATTAGAACAAGCTATCACTAATTATTGTGATAATTGATGTATAGTTGTTTCCAGAAACATTCATATTTATAAGACAGGGAAGAGCAAGCCTATGTGATATTTAACAAAAATATAGGAAATTCTGTACAGTCAATGAAGAATATAGGTTTTACATTAAATTATATTTTTTAGAAAGGTAGTTCAGTGGAAAGAGTATTGGATTGGGAGCCAATAAGGCTACAGTTTTTCACTATCCAGGTTTTTTTTGACACATAAAATCATTATTTGGGGGGATTCAGCAATATCAAGTACTCTCCAAAGTCACTTCTACCTCAATTATTTGGATTTTAAGTGTCCATGCCTAATTGCTCATAGAAGCCTTTATTCTTAGATTTAAACGATATTTCACTGAGCGTTTACATATAAGAAATGATTTTGATGATGAAGACATGAATGTTGCAATCATTGATATGTGACTCGACTGTTTATTAGATAGTATTATAAAAATACTTATGTACTTCTGAAATTCTGGGGTAATTATGTTGGTTTCATATAGGAAGTTCAAGATCCTTGAGCTCACAATCTAAATAGATCTTTGAATTGATGGTTGATTGAATGTTGATTAAATGAATTAAAAATTGAATTGAAAAAATTAATTAACAGTTAATAGCAGTGTGATTTATTATTACTCTTGCCAATATTGAGCAAATATTTAATAATTTTACAATTCTTTTTGCAATAAGATGTCAGCAAGATAGACCAAAATTAAGCCATATCCTTATTAAATAACATGAGGAGAGGAAAAGAAAGTAGAACTATGATAAGGAGTAAGCTTCACAGGAAAATAGACAGGAAATGAAGAAACTGAAGCTGATTTTTATTTGAAATCTTTCCTGATGCTCCCAATTGAAAATTATCTTTACCTTTTCAAATTCCTCAAAACCCATAATCTGAACACCTCCTTTTGATTTCTCACTTTTAGCCTTAAACTTATTTGTGTTCATGTTTTTGATACCATTTAGATTGTAATAAGAGTATTTATAATAGCACTTTAAAGTTTGCAAATTCTATGCCCTTATTTGAACCTCACAACAAAATTTTGAAAGGCATTATCCCCATTCCACAGACTAAGCAAGCCTAGAGAGATCAAATAAATTGCCCAGAATCATACAGCAATTTGAGTGTCAGTGATGATATTGGAAATCAACTTGGTCCTCATTGTGAGCTTTTTTAGTAGTTTGTTTCTTCAAAGACAACTATAAACTAGCTACTGATAATTTATTTTTTAAAACAAGAAAAAAGAAAGTATAGGGAGAAAAACATTCAAAAACTAGAAAGCACAGCCAAATGTTTAGCAAACCTTAGAAATATCTAATAAATGTTTAATATGTTGACATCCATTCAGTTTTGTTGCATTTATAATTTATATTGGCTAGAGTATAATGATGATGTACATTCTCTCCTGGCAGTAATAATGGTTACTTAAGCTGATACATTGGTAACAGTTTAAAGTAGACATGATTTTATTTCCTGTGACCCAAAATTTTGTATTGGTGGCTGTTCCAATCTGTGACAATATGACAATAATCTAACAGTTTTCACTGGCCTATGAATTAGTTGTTAGATCACAAAGAAATTAATGTCCATCCAGTCCAAATTCACTTGAGAGGAGTTTGCATATTTCTGATTAGTTACACAACTCTGCTGTATTTCCTGACAGAAAAACAGTTACTTTTGGGGGGATATTTTCACAAAAAAAGGATCTAATTTTGAATTAAAATGGCCCCAAATCAAATTCCAAACATGTTAAGCATGCTAAGTTTTTCATACATTTCTCTACTCCAATTTGTTATCAGTTTGCTGTTAAATAGAAGAGATGTAAAAAAAAAAAAGTAATGTTTCTTGTACTCATCTATCCCTTTCTGAATCAATCATTTATTTCATTATTCTTTGTTCAAGGAAAATATCTATTTGTTATAAAAGATTTTTGCCATCTGAGGAAAAGGGAAAAAGCCTTCCTTCAAAATAATCTCATCAGCATTGCTGCATCTGACTTGAATGTTTGCCTATAAGACTTTCAATCTATTGTTAAGAGCAGATTTTTGTAGTGCATATGAAAGGTAAAAATACAGTAGGTGGTGGTACTTCTGGTTGTTGTTGAGGACAGCTAGGGGTCACAGTGGATGGCTTGCTGGACCTGGAGTTAGGATGATTCATCCTCATGAGTTCAAATCTGATTTCAGACAATTACTAGCTATGTAACCCTGGACAATGACTTAAGCCTGTTCATCTCATTTACTCCATATGTAAAATGAGGTAAAGAAGGAAATGGCAAAACACTCCAATATCTTTGCCAAGAAAATCCCAAATGGGGTTACAATCTCAAATGGAATTAGACCCAACAACTTTACTCTTTTAATACTGTTATAGAAAAACATTGTGAATTTATTATGGAAGAAAGAGAAGAAGGAAAGAAAGAAAGAGAGTACAGAAGGAAAAGAGAAATGTTAAATTTCTTGTCCTGGAAATTCTAACTTGTCATGGTAATTTTTTTTATATATCACATATATATTTAGAATCATTTTTATTTGTTTGTTTTTACAAAAAAAAAATTAGTGTGGTGATCCTCATATTGGGGCTCAGGAGGCAATTAAACATTTCTTCAGAGGCCATGAAAAATTCTTTGAAGAGTTGCTTTAAAAGTTGTTTATTACATAGCCACCATACCTCATTCCTCCCTTTCAAAGTCTTTGCCGAGACATGAGTAAGAATTTTTTTTGGAGAGGGCATAAAGAGTCAATCAAATTCCTTTATTTATTTTTGCAATTTGCAATTTACAATCCTATTTCCTCTTCTCACATGATTCCATTACTTTCAGCCCATTTCTATCACTCAAATCAATGTCATTTAATGTGGGTAATGGAGCAAAAAACTTACATTAAATCAATTTTCTGCTTCAGAAAAATTTCTTTTAAAAAACACATCTTTCAAAAGATTAAATAAATCTTCATTGAATTGTGTAAATATGAAACATACACTTAATTGGACCAAAGCTTCAAACACTAACAATCAGTAGTGCAGAATTTTAATAACCCAGTCAGTGTGAAAATTACTTCTTAGTGCCATGAATAGTTAATATTCATTTTGACTACTTGCATGTTGCAATTTAATTCTATTGACCATCCCAGAAAATGGACTTCAGCTGTATCTATATTTAAACCATCAGTTGGGTTACTTTGGGTATTAAAAAAACAACCAATTGACTAAAATTTCCCCCTTTTAACAAGCCATGATAATATAATGAAATAGAATTCATATTCATGATACAGATTTGCCTACTGTAGCCTGAGGATTTCTGATTTAATTTTCTTTTTCTGTTCTACAGGATTTTTGACAATAAATTATATTATTGCATATAATTGCATATGATTAATAATGTAAAGATTATCTCATTAGTGATAGCTAAAAGATCCTTCCTACATTCCTCCCTCCCTTTCTTCTTTCTTTCCTTCCTTCCTTCCTTTTTTCTTCATAGTTGCTCTTGGGTGTCTTAACCTTTTGTTTTTCTATGTAAATTTAATTGCTATTTACTAGGTCTATAAATTATTTTTTTGAAGTTTGGTGGAACACTGAATTAACTAATTTAAAGTAGTGTTGTGATTTATTTTATTTATGTTATTATGTTTATATTTCTGCAAAGAGTTTATGATTGGATTCACATAGTTCCTAGAAGAATCTTGGTAGATATATTCCCAAATACTTTTATAGCTTTTCTAGTCATTTTGAATGGAATTTCTCTTTTAAAGCACATTCTGTTGGGTTTTATTGATTATATGTAGGAATATCAATAATTTATATAGATATATTTTATATCTTCCAAGTTCTTTGAAATTGTCAGTTATTTCAATTTATTATAAATGACTTTCAAAGACTCTCTAAGCACACCATTTTATCATTTAAAAAAGTAATGATTATTTTATGATTTCTAGAGCTTTTATAATAGAAACAGGTCCTACATTTTGTCAAAAATCTTTTCAGTGTCTATTAATATAATAACATTCTTTTATTTTTCACATTCTTTTTGAAAGAGCAGTAAAAATTTAATTTCTCTAGTAATAGTGAATCTGTTATGTTATTCTAATCAAAATATTCATATCAATTGTACATATAGACACAGTTCATATACAATAATTAGTGAATATATACACTATGTGTTCATATATTCACCAAAAGTATCCATAACTGAAATGCAAGAAGTCTGAACAAAATAAAGATACTCTTATTTTTAAGACTTTTAAGTCCTTTTATTCACAGATGACATCATACAAATTCATCAGGTTCTGCAATGCTTTATATAATGCCTGTACTCTGTGTAATATTTTTTTTCTTGTAGACAACCCCTGAAATTTCACTGATAAAAAGAATTCCTCTATTAATTCAGATTGGTAATAGCTCTGCAGCATACAGTCTTAGTTATTTGAAGTGCTAACAACTGCCCAAAAGTCATGCATTCAACATGTGTCAATAACAGGCATTAAACCATCTCTAAAGGACAGCTTTCTACTTTCTAAGCCACTCTCACCATTCTCTTTATCAAGTCTAATCCCTTTACATGAGTCCTTAATCCTATCTCCTTTTGTCTTCTCCAGCAGATTGATCCCAATTCTTGTTTTCCCTACCTACTGGATCTTTCCTAGGTAATGAAAAATGCATTTAAGCCTCCTTTTTCTTAAATAAATGATAATTAAAAAACAAAACAAAACAAAAAAAACCCCTAAACCTGACTAGATCTCACCATCTTTTCTGGCCGTTATCCTATATCTCTTCTCATTTTTTCCTATTTTTTTTCTCCCTATCATTTCCCACAATTCCACAATCACATTTCCACTTAATCAGTATATGTTGAATAATATTCTTATGACACAAAGATAGTTAAATATTTTATAAAGTGAAAGATATCTTCTTTTCCTTTTTCAGGAGTCTCCTACAAGATTTTGAATTTTTTCTAACATCTATCCTGTCCTTAAGATTGTTCAGCTTTGTACTCAGCAATCCTTTTCATCTCAACTGGACAGCATTGATTAAGAGAGTACTGAGCTCTAAATCTAGTTCTCTTTTTGTTTAGAGAAGATAAAAGTTTGCTTTAGGTTAAATGAGTTGGAAAGTGAAATATCTGTGTTATGGATTAAACTGCAGTCACTTGGAGGCAATCCACTGAAAAAAGAAACATTAGTCAATCGAATGAGCTTTGCCCCAGCCAATTATATATTATTTTATTGTCTGAAATAATGCAATAAAAGGCATTGACTTCCCTAGAGATCAATGGTGACTTTGATGAACCTCAGTTTAATGACAGAAAATTTTGTTGATGTTGTTGTTGAGACTATTCTCTTCCCAGTTAGAGACAATAAACGTGGTCAATCTTTTTTTTTTTTTTGTAGACTTTTTCATAATTTTGCCACAAAAGTTGTAATGTCAGATAAAAATAACAATATTTCTTAACTAATATAGTTCACTGTTTATGAGTTTATTAATTTAATCTAAAATAATATAACATGGATGTATTGAACTTCATGGAAGATGTTGTGTTAGATGTATGGTTACATACAAAGACAAAATGATAAAATTAGACCATATATTCTCTGTAGCAGGGGGTCTGAATCATTTTTGTATTTTGGACATCTCTGGAAATCTGGTGAAGGCCCTTTCTCAGATTGATAGTTTTTAATGTATAAAATAATACACATACATATGATTAGTATGGAAACCAATTATATTAAAATAAAATTGTTAAATTTTTTTTAAAGTGCATGAACCCAATTTAAGACCCCTTTTGCTTTCTAGAAAATGTAAACTTGAGGAAAGATAATATTTCATTTTTGCCTTTATATCCCCGGCATCTGTTTTAGTACCTAGTATATAGTACATGCTTAATAAATGCTTGTTGTTTGATCCTTTAAAGCATTATTAATTTTATATTTGTGGTTTTTTTCAGTTATCAAGTCTTTTTTTCCCTCCCTCCTATCAACAGACTCTAAAAGACCAGGGAAAAACTCTTGTATCATAGAATTGTAGTTAAACAAACAAAATTCACACATCAGCCATGTCCAAAAATGAGTTCATCATACTGCATATGAATTTATTATTTCTTTGTTTTTAGATGGGCAGCATTTTTCATCATTAGTTCTCTGTAGTTGTGGTAGATCATTGTATTGATCAGAATAAAATGTTTTCCAAAATTTTCATTTTCACAATGTTGATGTTATGGTATAAATTGTTTTTTAGTTTCACTTAGTTCACTCTGCATCATTTCCCGGAAGTCTTCACATTGCTCTCTCATTCTTTCTCTGTCTTCGTCTCTGTGCCTTTGTCTCTCTCCCTCCCTCCCTCTCTCCTTCCCTTCCTCCTTTCTTCCCTCTCTTCCTCCCCGCTCTGTTTTTCCACTTCTTACAACCCAGTGAGAATTTTTTACAAGCATATACCACAATTTGTTTAGCCATTCTCCAAATGGTGACTATCCCCTTAGTTTCCAGTTGTTGTTTTTTAACCACAAAACTACTATAAATAAGACATTTTCCCTCTTTCTCTGATTTCTTTGGAGTAAACTACTGGCTTTGTATTTCTAAGGGCTTCATAAAACAAGTGAAAAGAATGTGTCTCCGCTTCTACTTTGGAAATTTTGCTTTTTTGTAATTTTTTTTTACAAAGTCCCCATATCCAATAAAATCCAAATCTCTTATAATTGTGTGCCAGCTGGAAAAAAAAAGGTGAAAAGAGAAGATTCAACATACATAAAATATAAATTCAAGCCAGTATAGTCTTATTTCATCCTATCTCTCCAAAACAAAAACAGAAAACCCAAAACATCCCTACATTATCCTTGATTGGTCCCCTAGATGCTAGATGTGGATCTTAGGTTATAGCTACCAGTGTATCACTGATAAATGTACCTGAGCAGGGAAAGACATTTGATAAACTTGGATTTAAAATGGATTTTGCTTCTTCTTTCTTTGTTTTTGAGATAACAAGGAAAGAATCTAAGGACAGAATGTTTAATAACTGCTGCTTTTGTTTTTCTTCATCAAAACACATGGAAAAGAAATGCAAATTAAGAAAACTCTGAGGTACCACTACACACCTGTCAGATTGGCTAAAATGACAGGAAAAGGTAATGACGAATGTTGGATGGGATGTGGGAAGGCTGGGACACTGATGCATTGTTGGTGGAACTGTGAACAGATCCAACCATTCTGGAGAGCAATTTGGAGCTATGCTCAAAAAGTTATCAAACTGTGCATACCCTTTGACCCAGCAGTGTTTCTATTGGGCTTATATCCCAAAGAAATCATAAAGGAAGGAAAGGGCCCCACATGTGCAAGAATGTTTGTGGCAGCCCTTTTTGTGGTGGCTAGAAACTGGAAACTGAATGGATGCCCATCAATTGGAGAGTGGCTGAATAAATTATGGTATATGAATGTTATGGAATATTATTGTTCTGTGAGAAACGACCAGCAGGACAATTTCAGAAAGGCCTAGAGAGACTTGCCTGAGCTGATGCTGAGTGAAATGAGCAGAACCAGGAGATCAATGTACACGGCAACAACAAGACTATATGATGATCAATTCTGATGGACATGGCTCTCTTCAACAATGAAATGTTTCAAACCAGTTTCAATTGTTCACTGAAGAAAGCCATATACACCCAGAGAGAGGGATGTGAAATGTGGACCACAACATAACATTTTCATGTTCTCTATCGATGTTTGCTTGCATTGTGTTTCCTTTCTTTGATTTTTCTTTCTTGTAGATATGATTTTTCTTGCACAAAAATGATGTGTGGAAATATATATACATATATTCGATTTGTCAAGTATTTTAACATAATTAACATGTAGTGGATATCCTGCCATCTAGGGAAGGGGTGGGGAGTAGAGGGGAAAAATTTGTAACAGAAAGCTTTGTAAGGGTCAGTGTTGAAGAATTACCCATACATATGTTTTGCAAATAAAAAGTTTTAATAATAATAAAAACAACACATGGAAAGTGGTAATAATCTACTTTGCTTTTAGAATTGTTTTCCTCTCTAGCACCTCTCCAATTGCTTGTTATCAACAGATTTTATTTCCAATCACCAGAAACTGTGACTTTGGGGACTATGATGATTCAAGATTCTGAAAAAATTGGAAAAAATACTAAGAAAATCTCAAGTTGAAAAATGTGAAAATTTTTGAGATTCAAATTTCCAGTCTTTTCCCCATCATTATTTTTATGATCATGTTCACTGTTATAAACAAGTATGCCTTATTTATGTAATGATTATATTCTTGAAGCTGTGCATACATTGAATTTGTATAATTGAATTTTAAAGGTGCTAATACAAAGTGATATTTATAATCCATCTAAGACTTGGGAGACAAGTCACCTGGGCCACATAAATGACTCATCCAGGATCACATAGTGTCAGAGATGAAATCTGAAGGCAGATTTTTTTCTGATTCAAGTCCAGAATGCTATTTTTTGCTCCACACTTTTTCTTATCATTGAGTATGTTATCTATAGACAAATAACTAGTCTATAGAATGCTGGACCTGGAGTTAGGAATCTGGACTCAGACACTTTCTGGTCATGTGACTCTGACAAGTCATTTTACCCAATTTGACTCAGTTTCCTCATTGGATCCTGTGATTTAGTTACTCCAAATAATTTTATGCCAACTTTGCAGATGTGGTGTGTAAAGCTCAGAATAATTCTCTGATTTGGTCATTTGATCACGTAGGTTAAGTAATGTCAAAAATGGGATATGGCCTCAGGCCTCTACTGATTCCATGTTGAGTGCTCTTTGATCTCTCAGGTCCTCTCCTGTGCTGATATTCTTTGAATCTCTGATTTTTAGCACTGTGATGTTAACAGTAAGGATCCTCTCTCCCTCCATCTGTGTTTGTCACAACCCTTTCATAGTTTGACATCTTGTGCAATTTGTGTCTGTCTTTTCACAAAAGCCTCGATAAAGGATTGATCACACATGCTGGAGATCTCTTGTTATTTTGATATCTTGGCAGTTCCAACATGGTGTTTTGGTTATCCAGCTCTTATTATTGTTTCCTACCTAATTCATTTCTTATTCTGAACCATATGAAATAACAGACAAAAAGCACAATTCTGGAAGAAATGGATTCAAATTCTGCCTCGGAAAAATCATTTAACTTCTCTGGACCTCAGTTTCCAAATATGTAAAAATAGGGAATCAGAATCAACAATATCTGAGGTCCTTTCTGGCTCTGTGTGTCTTTTTTGTTTGCTTGTTTGTTTTGCCAAGGCAATTGGAGTTAAGTGATTTGCCCAGGGTCACACAGCTAGGAAGTGTTAAGTGTGAAAGACCAGATTTGAACTCAGGTCTTCCTGACTTCAGGGCTGGTGCTTTATCCACTTCACCATCTAGCTGCCCCTTTGTATGTCTTTTATATCACTTTTCACATGAAAATGCTATTATATGTTTTCTGTATTTAAAGTATATAGCTTTTAAAGTGGCATAACAAATTATTTAAAATGTTGCAGGGTATTTTCATATTCTCTATTCATTCATGCAGCAAATGTTGGAATACTTATGCTATTTAAGGTTCTGTAAAAATAACAGTAATAATAACCCTAAAGAAAGTGCTAGGGAGCACAGCAAAGCCAGGAAGACCTGAGTTCAGATTTTACCACAGATATTTACTAGCTCTGTGACTCTGGGCAAACTTTTAAAATTCTGTTTGTCTCATGTTTTTTCCTCTGTAAAATGAGGATAATAACAGCAGCTATCTCCCAGGGTTGTTGTGAGGATCAAATGAGATAATATTTGTAAAGCATTCAGCACACTGCCTGGCACATGGTAAATACCTACATGTTATCTTATTGTTATTATTAATATAGCCAAAACTGGTATTATTATCATTTTACAGATGAGGAAGTTTGGTGCAATTAAATGAAATATGATACATTTGAAGAATACTGAATTGAAAGTGGGGAGATTTGGGTTCTAACCACATCTCTGTCACTAACCAATTGTATTCTTGAACAAGTTATCAAATAACTACAGAACTCAATTTTTTTCATCTGTGAGTCAAGCACTGGCCTAGGTGAAGTCTAAAACATTTTCTTTTTCTCTTATTCTATATTGTGATCTTTTATCAATAAATGAAAACACTTCAATATACAAAGAACAGGAGAGAGAATTACTTGAGACTAAATTATTCTGTATGTTTACTTTTTAAAAAAAGAAATATGTATAACAAATTCATGAGTATTAGTGAAGTACTGATGAAAAATTTCTATTTGTGTCTTTTTCTGCAATTTCTTGAGTTTCCATCCTATGCAATTAAAAATGCTTTCTTTCTTTCTTTCTTTCTTTTTTTTGTTTAATCCATTTCCCTCTTCCCTTCCAAGTAGAAGTCCTTACTGTTAAATCATATATACTTCTGGAAAAATAAATCAGTACATTAGCCATGCCCAAGAGCTAAAATGGTTTTCTAAGCTAACTATGCAATATTGTGTATGATTGCTATCTGTGCTCTGCAGAAAGTAAGTCCCTAATAAATACAGATTGAATGAGTGAATCTGGTTGGATAATGAGAGACTAAAAGGAATGGGATATAAGACTAGTAATTATGATTGCAAGGTGGGGGCAAAAAGAGGGAGGAGTATGGATTTTGTCTGGGTCTGGGGGAATCCAGTAGTGGGTGCTGGAAAAGAGAAGATCTATGGGTACTTTAAAGAGGGCCCTTAAAAAAAAAACTGGGTCTAGCTAAAAGAAGGTTGGAAGTACACAAACATTATTTATTTCCTAGCTTTGTCACTAGCTAGCACTTTTTTTTTAAAGAGCATGTCTGTGTGTGTGTGTGTGTGTGTGTGTGTGTGTGTGCATTTAATTGATTTCAGTTTGTCCCTTCCTTGGCATTCATAGTTTTATTGAGCAGACAGATAGATACACATGGTTATTACAGTGACCATTTCCTCCTTCTTCAGTTGGGTTCTTTTTTCTCATGTGTTTTTGTTCTTGGTAGACTGGGACTTTCCAAAGAGCTGAAAATATTATCTTTAGTTTTGCTGCGGGGCTGCATAAATACAAATTTGTCCTTTTTAATCAGCTCCAAATTATGCAGTTCTTTTGCTCTGAAATATAATTTTGGAAAATAAATATTAATGGACAGAATCAAAATTATATATTACTTGTGGTTATCAGACAAGTCTTTGTGATAAATTCAAATAAGTCCTGCAAAGCTACCTTTAGAATCTGGCCCGAATGATATTTTTCAGGAGGGGTTACAGTTAGCTGAAGGAGTTCCACATTTAACATACACATTTAACATTTTTATCCTTGGTTCTTTCAACAGAAGATGTTTTTAAATTGAGGACATATATAGCATGTGGGTAGGGAACCTAATGGATTAGACAATAATTAGATACTTTCCTAGTAGCATAAGTATCAATGTAACAGGAATATTAGCTGGTAGACTTCTTACAGTGTTGTTGTTTAGTCATTTTTCAGTGGTGTTCAACTCTTCATGACCTTATTTGGGGTTTTCTTGGCAAAGATAGTGGATTGATTTGCCATTTCCTTCTCCAGGTCATTTGACAGACAAGGAAATTGAGGCAAATAGGATAAAGTGACTTACCTAGGATCGCACAGCTATTAAGTGTCTGAGGTCAGATTTGAACTTAGGAAGATGAGCCTTCGTGACTCTAGGGTTGGCATCTAGCTATATGCACTGCAGCATTTAGCTGTAGTGCATTAATTTTTGTTGTCACTTTATTGAAAACAACTTGCAAGTCAGCAACTAAAGGGGCCAATTATTTCCTTTGAGAAACTGTCTTCATTAGGAAAGGCTTTTCTAATGGGTAAGTGCGGCTACTTTGGTTATTACTATATGGTCACAAATTTGTTTAATGGGGAAGGAAGGAGAAGGAAACAAGCAATTAGTAAGCACCAGCTATATGTCAGAAACTGTTTTAAGCACTTTACAAATATTGGTACATTTGATCTACAAAACAACTCTGCAAGGTTTGTGCTTCTAAGATCCCCATTTTGCAGCTGAAGAAACTGAGGTAGGTAAACAGAGTTTAAGTGATTTAATCAGGATTATACTCTTCATAATTGTCTGAGATCAGACTGGCTTAGTGTCCTATATATACTTATGCCACTTACCTTGCTTTTCTACTCAATTATCCTTTGAAAGTATGATAAATAGACCCATTAAACATTGAACAGTGTTAGAAATAAATATATTTCAAAGATAAAATTACATCAGAATTTAAAGAAATAAATAGGAAATATTATTGGTCACTAGACTTAGCGGCAGAAAACCTTCATAAGTCATTTACTAGTTATCTTAGTCTGGGTAACTCACCCTCTCTGTGCTTTTGTTTCCTCATCTGTGAAATGAAAGGGGTTGTACTTAATGACCTCTCAAATCTGTTCCAACTCTAAATCTATGATCTTGTGAAATATGATCTTGTGAAGTATAGTTTGGTGTCTTCACTAGATCTTAGCATTATAAATCTTAACCATTTTTTTCTTTTCTCATACAGACTTCATGATAACATACAAATTTCAAACATAATAAGTATGTATGTATTTGTTTATTGGTAAGTTCTATAAGATTTATAATTTATGAAAATAATTACCATCATAATAATAATATTCATGGAATGGATAAGCTTATTTTTGGCATAGTTTCTTAAGACATGATGTCATCAATGATACTGATATTTTTCTTTAAATTATATATACATTTTAATTATATTTGAAGCTATATATATTTATTTTGTCAATTGGCAAAATGTCTGCCTTCTCTTTTGAGAATGAAAGCAAAATAAAATCCCTGTAACAAACATGTATAGTCAAGCAAAACAAATTTCTGCATTAACCAAAAACCTCATTTCAGAAAATAAAATATTACAAATAGAAGTAAAATTTGCATAACTTTGAAAAATTATATAACTCTTTGTTTATTTGCACTTGAAATAGTAAGATTTTTAGGTTCAAATACTTTAAAAATGTATTGCCATTAGAAGATATAATAACCTTTTTTATTCAAATGGAGCAGAATAAAATTATTTCTTATATATTCATATTTAGAAATACATAGATCCTTAAAATAAGAATCCTTCTCAAAACTGGCTGATTAATTATAAAGCAAATCTATACTTCTCTCTATTCTATTTTATAACATTTTAAAAAAATTGGAACCATTATAATGGTAGTTTTATAAATATATTATAAAAACTCAACTTTTTATATAAATACACTCTCTTTCTGGACTAAGTATAAATTTGAGGATTTTGCATAGATTTACTTAGAATGAATGTTTTTAATTAATCAAATTTACAAGTTTCAGGAGGAATTTTCTTGTCAAATGAATTTGTTTCATTTTTATTATTAATACTAAAAATAGAGGGCAGCTAGATGGCACTGTGGGTAGAACATCAGCCCTGAAGTCAGGAGGACCTGAGTTCAAATTTGGTCTCAAACACTTAACATTCCTTAGCTGTGTGACCCTGAGCAAGTCTCTTAGCCTCAATTGCTTCAGCAAAAATAAAATAAAATAAAAAATTACTAAAAATAGGAATTTCTTTTTTAAAAAATTCAAACACCTTTTGAAATACTTTGGCACAATAAAATATGTCAGGAAGCTGAGCAATGCACTTTGATGATAGGACTTTCAGTGGCCAAACTTTTCTACATATCTTCAAATCCATATATTAGTAATAATAATTTTTATGGGACTATTCCCTGACCTCATATCATCGTACACTTTTACAAAGAACTTTCTCTTTAATGGAATATTTTAATAAGGTTGATTACTCTGGTAGCAGCTTAAAATGTTGTACATGGCTACTCATTCATATTTCTAAGTAATCATCTGAAAATAATGTAGTGTAATGTGTCCAAAGAGCAAAAAAAGGTACATTTTAGCTAGTTTTCATAGACCTGTATTTTAACATTTACACTGAGTTGTTAGTATAATATATTCCATGAAAATTCACTTATGTAATTTTCACTTTAAAAATCTGTCAATTATATTGAAAATTTCTCCTTGCTATTAAATGTGATTGATGTTTTCAAAGAGCTAAAGTTTACTTTAATATCAGTTTCTACTATATATTATATGTGTGTGTGTGTGTGTGTGTGTGTGTATATATGTATATATATACAGAGAGAGAAATCTGTTATTTCATCCACTTACAATGCAAAATAAAAATATTTTACTTTCTTATATGTTTTTATATGTTTTTTAGACATGAGCAATTTTCTTTTCTGCTTTATTAGTTGCAAGTGGAACCATTCAGAGCTACTTTGCATATTTGTCAAACATTTTGAATATATTAATAACTGTAGCACCAGTGTTTTTCCTGTTGAATGATTCTTTTTAGACTTGGCAATTCTGGAAGCAACATTATATTACACAAGCAATCCCTTTCATATAAATAAGTCTGATGATTGATTTTTGAAAAAGTTTGGTTTTACTTGTTAATTTTTTATCTGGAAAAATCATCTTGACCTCCTAGCCTTCATGCATGCCTTGAGATGTCTATCTGGTTTATTAGCTTCCATGTAATTCTCAGATGAAGCATTCATAAAAAACAAACACAATGGTGTTTATTCTCTATGAATAATAATAGTACTTGTGCATTTCAATGATAAACATAGTGGATTGCATTTTCTGGATTTTTTTGTGTGTGTGTTTCTGTATTTTTCCTACTCTGTTTCTATTGTCTTTATACTTGTTTTCACTTGATTTTTCCCCCTTCATATCAGTCATGTAATTACAATTGCTCCAAGAAGCTGTAGCATGTGCAGCAGCTACACCTCAGAAAAACTAACTCAGCAGATAGGCTAAACCAGATTGAAGGTAACCAACAGGCTCAAACTCTTTGGTGAATTGGGAGGGCGTCTATTCCAAACATGAGAAGACTTCCTCTGATGGAATAGGCAGGTGAGAACAAGTTGTTTCAATGACCATGAAGATGGCTGAAGTAAATGCTGCGGAGTGCTTAGAGCTTTATCAGATGTGGAAGATGCCAGGGTTATCTACTGCATAGCAGGTCATTCATTACCCATTATCTTGACTTCTGTCTTGCCATGAGACTTTAGGGCCTGAAGAAGACAGAGTAAGACTGATGACTGTACAACTCTACCTCATTTAAATACAATTCAGGCACAAGTCAAGACCTCACCTGTGATGTCATTGGTCTTCTTCAAAAATGAAGGATGAGCAATAGCTTAAAGTACTGGTTTCCCAGTTTTATGTAGAAACAGCTTTCTGCCTTTAAAAATGTTGTGCGTCTTGCCACTTTTTCAGAACACAGTATATGCAAATAATTTTCTTAGTTCATATTTGATTCAAATAAATTGATTCAAATACTATAGCATATAAAATAATACACAAATAAAATTTAAATATATACTACAATACTAATGCAAATATTTATTGGTAAGAACATTTACAATGGCCATTTACAATGGCCACACAAAAAAACCACTATAATAATAGCATTATTTTAAAGTGAAGTTTATTTCAAATTTAATCTAGCTATAACTTTTCTGTCCTATATTGATTGGTCCCTTAGTATTTGTCATGCAGTTTTAGGTATATCTGAATTTTATTTAAGAATTTCAAGTATCAAAAATGTCAACAAATTTAAAATTTTAGCTTAAAAATTTTTGAACAAAACTTTTTTTATTAAAACTTTTTATTTGCAAAACATATGTATGGGTAATTCTTCAACACTGACCCTTACAAAGCTTTCTGTTACAAATTTTTCCTCCCTACTCCCCACCCCTCCCCTAGATGGCAGGAAATCCACTGCATGTTAATTATGTTAAAATACTTGACAAATCAAATATACGTATATATGTATTTCCATACTTATCATTGTTGTGCAAGAAATCATATCTACAAGAAAAAAAATCTGAGAAAGGAAACACAATGCAAGCAAATATCAATAGAGAGCATGGAAATGTTATGTTGTAGCCCACATTTCATATCCCTCTCTCTGGGAGTATATGGCTTTCTTCACTGAACAATTGGAACTGGTTTGAAACATTTCATTGTTGAAGAGAGCCATGTCCATCAGAACTGATCATCATATAGTATTGTTGTTGCTGTGTATAATGATCTCCTGGTTCTGCTCGTTTCACTCAGCATCAGTCCATGCAAGTCTCTCCAGGCCTCTCTGAAATCATCTTGTTGGTCGTTTCTCACAGAACAATGATATTCCATAACATTCATATACCATAATTTGTTCAGCCATTCTCCAATTGATGGGCATCCATTCAGTTTCCAGTTTCTAGCCACTACAAAAAAGGGGTGCCACAAACATTCTTGCACATGTGGGGCCCTTTCCTTCCTTTAAGATTTCTTTGGGATATAAGCCCAATAGAAACACTGCTGGGTCAAAGGGTATGCACAGTTTGATAACTTTTTGAGCATAGTTCCAAATTACTCTCCAAAATGCCTGGATCCGTTCACAGTTCCAGCAGCAATGTATCAGTGTCCCAGCTTTGGGTTGTACAATTATTACAGCATCTGAGGCAGACTAAACTGAGGCTTTCCCAACTGTAAAGCTGCACTATAGCCCACATGCTCATCTCACTACAGACAGTCACAAAAAAGATTAACCAATGTTTTGATATCTAAGTTTACATCTCAGATGAGTTTCTACTTCTGTGACCTTCATCCCTTTTGTACTCAATTTCCTTGCTAAGAGAAGCTGGACTCAATGATCTAAATAATGCCTTTTAGCCCTAACTCTATGACTGCAGAAGGCAAAAAGAGCCAAGCTAGGTTGTGACTGAACTGACTTTTTGTGTGTGTAACTGAAGCTTTTTCCCTGTATTGATCTTAATCTCATGGAATGGTGTGGGAAAATTCAAAGCTTCATTTTTTTTTTCTTTTGGCCAGAAAATGTGATTCTCAAGTTCACTTTCAAACCTGAAGCAAAAATGTCTGTAGCTGATTCTCTTTGCAGAAGTGACAGTTTAAACTCATATCTTACCACATAATGAAATTCCATTTCTTCTTGACTAAGGCTGCCCAAGGGAGCTTTTTTTGTGTGCAAAAATATCCAACCCACATTGACTTGAAAATACTTGGCTCAATGAAAAGAAATGATTTTGAATTTCTTGTTCATGCCAAATAGTCTATTGAAAATCAAGAATCAAATTTGCCAGGCCTGTTAATTTTGTGTTGGGAGAATGCCTTAGAATACTGAACAAGTTTCATGAAATGTGGAACTATGTCTAAAATTATAAGCTATTATAGTCTGGAAAGCTAATAGAACTACTTCCTTTAGAAATTTTCAGATAGTATCATAGAATTTTTAACTTTTTTTAAAGAAAAATTGTAATTCTTGTTGAAAAAGAAAAATCAATAAAAACTGAAATAAAAGTAGAAGTTGTAGAAATGAGGAATAATGATGGTAGTTATAAACTGATGATGTAAATATAAGAAGATACAAGGAGAAATTAACAATAAACTTGCCCAGTATCTTAATAAATATAGCCAAAAGTTACTGGGGTATTAGTAACTGAGGATCATACACTGAAGCTTCTTCCTGGTTCCTTCTAGGTTTATGGAACTGAGGCTGACTTTAATGATAATAACAGCTCATATTTACATATTTACTTAGAGTTTTCTGTTTTCATTATTCCATTAAAATACTTATAATGTATAGTTAGGGGGCACAGTAGATAGAGTGCTGGGTCTGAAGTCAGGAATACCTACATTCAAGTCTGGCTTCAGATACTTACTGTATGATTCTGACAAAATATTTTTTCACCAGAAGTTTTTTTTTTAATTTATTTAATATTTTTCTTCTGGACAAGTTTCTTAAACTATGTTTGCTTCAGCTTCAGTTTCCTCATCTGTAAAATGGAGATAATGATAGCTCTTATCTTATAAGCTTGCTATGAGGATCAAATGAGATAATAATTGTAAAGCCCTTAGCACTTTTACTATGTGCCTAGCACATAGTAAATCATTCTATAAATGTTAACTCTTTTTATCAGCTTTTACTATGTGAAAGGCCACCACTGAAAGGCCATCCTTCTTTGATGTCTCTTTAGAATGTGGAAGTGAACATTGGTTCACAAAAGTCATGGCAATGGAGCATAGACTCAGATGGGTCTTAGTCTGAAAAAGCCTTGAACATCAGACTAATGATGGACATTTTGTCTTTTGTTCAAATACCAGTCTAAGTTTGGAGAGACCTATTCAAAGTATCCACAGAATGACTAATCTTGTAGCCATTGCCACCACTTAAATACCATCTATTAAATTATGAAGGGGGGTTTAATCAGTGTTTAATCAGGTAGGGGCATTATTTATACTGACGAAAATATATTGTTGAAGTTGACTTGAAGATTGAAATTTATTTTATTTTATTTTTGACTTGTTCAAGGATGCTTATCTATTTTTTTATTTTAATTTTTAAATTTTTAGCTTTTTATTTTCAAAATATATGCATAGTTTTCAACATTCATCCTTGCAAAACCTTGTGTTCCAATTTTTTTCTTCCTCTCTTCCTCCCACTCCCTCCCTTAGACCACAAGTAATCCAATATATGTTAAACATGTGCAATTCTTCTATGCAAATACAATTTATTTTATTATAGCAGCTTATTTGTTGTAAAATAAACCTGGAAATTAAAGGGTTGCTCATCAGCTTGGGATTAGCTAAACAAATTATGGCATATGATTACGGTGGAATACTATTATTCCATAAGAAATAATGAAAGGAATAGTATGAGAGAAACATAAAAAGGCATATATGAATTGAGTCAGAGTGAAGGATTCAGAGTGAAAATATACTATCATATTAATAATATTCAAATGAACAATTTTGAAGACTTGTAAAAATTGATGAACAATGAAATGAGAAGAAACAGTAGAGAAACTTATACAATAACATTGTAAAAACAAATAATTTTGAAAGCTATAAGAACTATGTTATTAAAATGATCATGCATGATTCCAGATGACTGAAGATGAAGTCTGCTATCTCCCTCTTCCCAGAGAAGTGATGGATTCAGAGTACAGAATGAGACATATTTTTGAGCACATCCAATGAATCTATTTGTTTTGCTTAACTATGCTTAATTGTTACAAAGAATTTATTTTTCCTTTTTTCAGTTGCATGAAGGGTAGGCAGAACAATATTAAATTTTCTTGTATGTTTTTATATGTTCTTCATTCACATGGGCAATTTTCCTTTCTGCTTTATTATGTGCAAGTAGAATCATTTAAAGCTGCTTTGCATATGATTTGTTAAACATTTTGAGTATATTAATAACTGTAGGTAGCACTAGTGTTTTTCCTATTGAATGATTCTTTTTAGACTTGGCAATTCTGGAAGCAACATTTTATTATGAAAGCAATTCCTTTGATATAAAAAAGTTTGGTGATTGATTTTTTTTTTCTAATTTTTTCCGCTGTGCTATTATTTATTTATTTATTTATTTATTTATTTTTAATTTTCAGTGTATTTTTATTTTTTTGTTTTTTTGTTTTTGTTTTTTTTAATTTTATTTGCATAACATATGTGTGGGTAATTCTTCAACAATAACCCTCATAGCTTTCCATTACAAATTTTTCCCCCCAACTCCCCACCCCTCCCCTAGATGGCAGGATATCCACTACATGTTAATTATGTTAAAATATTGGCAAATCGAATATATGTATGCATATTTCCAAACTTATCATTGCTGTGCAAGAAAAATCTTATCTATACAAACGATATATCAGATAAAGGAAACACAATGTAAGCAAACATCAATCAAGGAGTATGAGAATGTTATGTTGTGGTCCACATTTCACATCCCTCTTTCTGGGTGTATATGGCTTTCTTCAGTGAACAATTGGAGGTGGTTTGAAACATTTCATTGTTGAAGAGAGCCATGTCCATCAGAATTGATCGTCATATAGTACTGTTGTTGCCGTGTATAATGATCTCCTGGTTCTGCTCATTTCACTCAGCATCAGTTCATGTAAGTCTCTCCAGGCCTCTCTGAAATCATCTTGCTGGTCGTTTCTTACAGAACAATAATATTCCATAATATTCATATACCATAATTTATTCAGCCATTCTCCAATTGAAGGGCATCTATTCAATTTCCAGTTTCTAACCACTACAAAAAGGGCTGCCACAAACATTCTTGCACATGTGTGGGGCCTTTTCCTTCCTTTATGATTTCTTTGGGATATAAGCCCAATAGAAATGCTGCGGGGTCAAAGGGTATGCACAGTTTGATAACTTTTTGAGCATAGCTCCAAATTGTTCTCCAGAATGGCTGTATCCGTTCACAGCTTCACCAACAATGCATCAGTGTCCCAGCCCTCCCACATCCCCTCCAACATTCATCATTAACTTTTCCTGTCATTTTAGCCAATCTGACAGGTGTGAAGTGATACCTCAGGGTTGTCTTGGTTTGCATTTCTCTGATCAATAGTGATTTGGAGCACCTTTTCATATGACTATAAATAGTTTTAATTTCATCCTCTGAAAATTGTCTGTTGCAAAACAATGGTATGAACCATTTATTGATTGGAGAATGGCTTGAATTTTTATAAATATGAGACAATTCTCTATATATTTTAGAGATGAGACCTTTATCAGAACCCTTAAATGTAAAGATGATTTCCCAATTTATTGCTTCCCTCCTAATCTTGTCTGCATTGATTTTGTTTGTACAAAAACTTTTTAACTTAATGTAGTCAAAGTTATCTATCTGGTTTTCAAGTAAGAGTTCCAGTTCTTTTTTGGACATAAATTTATTCCATCTCCATAGGTCTGAGAGGTAAACTATATTACATTCCTCTAATTTACTTATAGTAGGTGATTGATTTTTTAAACATTTTATTTTACTTGTTTAATTTTTATCTGGAAAAATCATTTTGCCCTCCCAGCCTTCATGCATACTTTGAGATGTCTGTCTGGTTTATTAGCTTCCATGTAATTCTCAGCTAAAGTGTTCATAAAAAAAACAAACACAATGGTATTTATTCTCCATCAATAACAATACTTGTACATTTCAGTAATAAACATGGCAGACTGTATTTTTTGGATTTGTTTTAAAATTTAAAAAGAAACTTTGAAAACTATTTAAATATGATTAAGGCATTGTTTTAGGTATAGACAGAAACAAAAATGAAGTAGTCTTCTAGAAAGCTTACATGTACACAAATAGATAAGTATAAGGTAGTTGGAGGAGGAGGAGCACAAAGATATAGAACTCTTCAATGGTATCCTTATGTAAGTTTCCTAATGATCTTCTCTGTATCATTTCATTTTAAGTATATGTACTGATAGTCTTCCTCATAATGGATACATTCATCTTATTTATGTATTTCTGGACTGTTAGGATTTCTATTTACACTTTCCACATTATTTCACTTCACCCTAACTTAGAGGTAATACCTGGCTTCTAAACTTCTCCAAGGTTCCTAATCGGAATTATATCAAGTTGGGAAGGAATTGGAAAAAGGAATCTGTGACTTCAAGGATGGGTTATTGACTTTGTCTGGGAAGAAGGACGAATGGACCATGCTAAGAAGGACCTATGCATATGAACACTCAGGGAAAAAAAAGGCAGAAGGAAGGGTAAAGCACTGTGGGGATTGGAGTTCCAGGAAAGGACTATAAAAATAGTTCTGACAGGTTGAAGGTATGGAGGAAGGATCATAAATTCTGATAAGTTTGGGAAGAAGTTAGGAGCCACTGAGTCCAGGTATTGAAGATAGGCCATCTGGAGGTTTTATGACTGTTTGGAATGCCAGTGGCCATAACTCTGCAGCCCCAATTATCTCAGTCCTCATGTCCAGAAAGGGAGGTTGCTATAAGGCAGAACAATTGGGAAACTGAGACAAAACTATTGAGGGAAACTGAGATAGGGGAACTCTGGCACACAAACCTAGATCTTGTTATTTGGAACTCTGTGCTCTCCACCATTCCATTGTAGCACAAAGCTCTTGTCTACAATATGTGTGCAACTAGAAGTCCACTAGATCTATCATTTTTTAAGATAACAGGGGAATGGAGATTTGTTCCTACTGCTTAGACTAGTAGATTAGAGAAAATCCAGAATGTCATGCCTTTGGAATGAAATATCTCTGCTTATTCAATCCATTGAAATTCTGTTTTCTTTGAGCAGTTGAGGTACTTTTCTATTGGAAGATCATTATATATCTGCCCTGATGTGCTTCTTTACTTCATTATATCACATAGATGTCTGGAAAACAAAGATTTTGTGACTTGTTAGGTAAGGTCAAACAATTTGGGACAGAATCCTAAATGTTGACTCTCCATGTTAGCTTCTAGTTGGCAATTGTCATTATAAGTCCTCAGAAAAGTTTACTGATTTTTGTTCCATAAATGAGTGACTTTTCTAATAGAATGAATTTGAAAGTGACCTCTCTTGAGCATTTATTTGTGTGGGTAAAATACAGAGTTAGCAGTTCTTGACATGTCTTGAAAAATTGTCAAAACTGATGAAGGTAATTTTAAACTAATGAATTAGATTGAAAATAACTGTAATTCCCTTTTTTGGTATATATGACTGAATTATAATTTTATAGTTAATGGCCTGTGCTATTTTGAAAGAGCAAAAATAATTGATATTTTAGACTGTGCTGGACTCAGCTTTCAAAATCCCAAGGAAAAGAAAGCTTGAAGGCATCTTCAGACAGTCCCTTAAAAATCTAAAAGGCAAGATACAACAAAAGAAGAGCTCGCCATATGGGGAAAGTAAAAATCTCTTAAAAGTATTAACTTAAAGGTTTCTCATAGGATACAATAAAATTTTCTGACCTAGCTGCATGGCTACCCTTTTCTGTTCTCTTTTCCTGCCATTCCTTAATTTATCTGTTAAGAAGCAGAACAACTGGTCCCTTGAAATATATTAATAGAATATTGCTGTGTTTAGCGTTCTTTGATAAGGACCATTTATTTCTATTCATTCTAGCTCATCACTATTAGTGGTATTTACTCATAAAATGACTTTTTAGGTATCTTCTGATGTTTTGTCTTGACTCTCATCTGCTGTGACCCAGTGCAAAATGCTATGACCCAGTTTTCCCGAGCTGGGGAAAAACTCTCAGAAGATTCATTAAATCACTAGCTCTTTCTGGATGAATACTTGCTGATTCTGAAGATATATTAGCTGTAACATTTTTTTTTTCCTGGAAGGTATGCATCACAGGATATAAATTTAGAGCTAGAAAGGAATAGAGATTTTTGAGATAATCCTCTGGTTTTTTTTACATAAGAAAACTGAGGCATAGAAACTTCAAGTGATTTGCTAATGAGTATCTAATAGAAGATTTGAACCTAAGTACAATGTCTTAACTACTTTGGCAGACTGTCTGTAATGTCTAATTAAATAATGTCAAATTAGTTGGAGAGATCTCTGAGGCATCAGCCCTTCTGTAAAGATCAAAATGAAACTCTGGTTATTTTCATAATGTTTATCCTGTGTGTTTTTTGAGTAACACCCTATTTGCTTTTCAGTAATACCCTTAGAATAGTGCATGCAATTTATACAATACTCATTTTTTTTCTTGTTTTCTTGAGTACTAAGTGAATGATATAGTCACTTAGATGCATCAATCTTATTTTTCCACAATCATCTCCTAGTAAATATGCAATTAAAAGTTGTATTTTATTTGAAGTAAAAGGCACATATTAATTATATTTATGTTTTTAATCTGGAGATGGGATTTTCATTTGTAGGAATTTTAACAGAATATTCTGTTGCAAGTTGTCTTCATTATGTTGTGCCTGTGCATTGTTCTTCTAGGAATAATTGTAGGGAACTTGGTGCCTACTCCTTCCCTTAAAAAGCATTTTCTTTACTTTTATCTCTTTTTAAATAAAGGTAATCTTATTTAGGAAAAGATATCTCTTTGTTAAATGTGGTTTCTCAATTTCTATTTCCCCCCTCAACTTCATCAATTTACTTTCTAGTTTAAGCCACTTTGTTTCCTTTTATCTCAAAGGGTATTCTTCTTTGAGAAGATATCTCTTTATTAAATGTATTTTCTCAGTTTCTATTTCCATTCCCTCCAACTTCATCAATTTACTTTCTAGTTTAAACCACAATGAAAACAAAGAACAGACAAATTGTCACTTTCCTCCTAGGATAACTAGGTGGTATAGTGCATTTGAGTTCAAGGGTGACCTCAGATACTAGGTGTGTGACTTTGGGCAAGTCACTTGACCTTGTTTGCCTCAGGGTCTATAAAATGAGCTAGAGAAGGAAATGGCAAACCACTTTAGTATCTTTGCCAAGAAAACCCCAAAAGGGTCACGAAGAGTTGGACATGATTGAAAACTACTGAACAACAGTCTCCTCCCCCCTTTTTTGTGTAGGCTACATGTAATTTTTTTTAAAAATAGTAATAACCAATATTTATTTAGTGCTCCCTGATCACTGCATGACTTACAAGTATTATATCATTTGATGGAAACTAATGAATGCTAGATCTGATTTTGAATTCAGTAAGCAAATATTAACGGCATATTAGGAGAAAAATGTAAAGGGACTCTGTCCCTGGCATCAAAGAGTTCATAATCCTATAAGGTGATTGGATATATGTACAGATAAATATACTGCAAATTAGAATATGATAAATGTATTAAGGAGAATAGATAGCTATGGGATCACATGATTAAAGAGTCTCTTCCAAATTTATGTCAAAGAAAGTTTCATGGAATACATGGCTTTTGGAGATAAACAGGATGTTGCTAGGGAAATTAAATCTTGAGTGAGGCATGATAAAAGCTACTGAATTGATTTTCCATAATTGGTTAAAATATCCATCAGTAACTGATTAAGGCTAGACATGTCAATTCTAAATCATTTTCAAACTGTATTACATTTAAGCTTGTCACTTGTTTTCATCAGCATAATGGAAACTAAATTCACAAGATAAACATTCACATAAAATCACAAGGCAAAAACATATCCCCAAAGGCTTTATAATCTCCCTCATCTACAAGCATCATTGCACTTAAACCATGTCAGACAGATGATTGTCTTCCTGTTGTTTTGCTCTACAGAAGATAATTCCAAAAATCCTCTTTAGTAACTCACTCTTGAAAACAAATTCTTTCTCAAGTATTTCTCAACTTCCTTAAAGTTAAATTCATTCTTGCTGCCATTTACAATGCTTTTTTTAAAAATAATTGTTTTATATTCAATGGAACAGAAGAGATGATATTCACTGTTTTTATTTGAATGTTTTATCTATTTGAAGAACATTATTACATTGTTGTTCCTCACTAGTTCTTTTTGCTTCCCAAACTTTAATAACCCAACTATTTATCTAAAAAATAAAAATAAAAATACTATACCAGCAGTGTCATACTCAAAATAGAAATGTGCTTCCCTTGCCACAATTACTATATATCCCCGATAGCTACATGTTGAATTAGTTTTAAAATGTGATATTATGTATGTTTTATTGTATTTTTGTTTAGTTTATTAAGAATTTCCCAATTACATTTTAATTTAGTTCAAGACTTACTTTGAAATATTATGGATCACATGGGCTCTTCTTTGTTGGACACTTCTGTTCTAAGCTATTCTGGAAGTCATTTCTGATAATAAGGCAAAACCATACATACAAACACAAACACACTCATAGCATATGAATTTCCTCCAACACATACACCATAACACTTGTGAGTATTTCTTCTATTATAGGAGATAAAATATTTTTTAAAAGCCTCACTTCTGTGATACTTGTTGTCAAGACCAGAAAGAAGATATAAAGATAATTCATATTCTATTTCTTCTAGGAAACAAATAATTAACATAAAACAAAAAGAAACGATCTAATTCTGGAGTTTCTTGACAGTGAATATTTCTTTCAAGGAGGAAGGACTCAGTTGGGGATAAGAAAAGAAAACTGGAATACAAATCAGGAGAATTGGATCAAACCACAAGTTCTAGCACAAGCTTACTGTAGTCTGGAACAAATTATTTAGCAGCATTTCTTTTTTTAATAAAGCTTTTTATTTTCAAAAGACATGCATAGATAGTGCAAAATGCAAGCAAGCAACAATGAAAAAGTGAAAATACTATCTTGTGATGCACACTCAGTCCCCACAGTCCTTTTTCTGGGTGCAGATGGCTTTCTCAATCACAAATTTATTGGAACTGGCCTGAATAACCTTGCTGTTGAAGAAAGCCATGACCATCAGAATTGATCATCATATTATTTTCTTGTTGCTGTATATAATGTTCTCTTGGTTCTACTCACTTCACTTAGCCTCAGTTCATATAAGTTTCTCCAGGCCTTTCTGAAATTTTCTGCCAATAGTTTCTTATAGGACAATAATATTCCTTAACATTAATATACCATATCTTATTCAGCCATTCTCTAATTGATGGGTATCCAGTTTCCAGTTTCTTGCCACTACAAAAAAGGGCTGCTACAAATATTTTTGTACATGTGAGTCCTTTTCCCTTTTTTAATGATTTCTTTAGGATACAGGCCCAGTAGAGACACTTCTGGATCAAAGGATATGCACAGTTTGATAATTTTTTGAGCATAGTTCCATATTGTTCTCCAGAATGGTTGGATCAGTTCACAACTCCACCAATAATGTATTAGTGTCCCAGTTTTCCCACGTCTCCTTCAACATTCATAATTATCTTTTCCTGTCATTTAGCCAGATGGGGGCAGATTTGGGGCAGACAGAAGAAAAATTTGTTCCAGTGACTATGAAGGCAGCTGAAACAGGTGTTGTGGAGTACTTGGAGCTTAGGGTTAGGCATGCTGATTAGACGTAAAAGACACAAAGACCTAAGAGTTATCTTAATTTGCATTTCTCTGATCAATAGTGATTTAGAGCATTTTTTCATACGACTAGAAATGGTTTTAATTTTTTAACTGAAAATTGTCTGTCCATATCCTTTGACCATTTACTAATTGGAGAATGACCTGTATTCTTATAAATTTGAGTCAATTCTTTTTAAATTTTAGAAATGAGGCCTTTATCAGAATCCTAGGATGTAAATTTTTTTCTCAGTTTACTCCTTCTCTTTTAATCTTGTCTGCATTAGTGTTGTTTGTACAAAACCTTTTTAATTTGATATAATCATAATTATCCATTCTGCATTCCAGAATGTACTATATTTCTTCTTTGGCAACAAATTCCTTTCTTCTCCACAGATCTGAGAGGTAGACTATTCTGTGTTTTTCTAATTTATTTAGCAATATTTCTGCCTCAGTTTCCTTTCCTGTGAAAAAAGAGGGTTAGATCCTAAAGGTATCTTCTAACCCATGGATTTCAAAGAAGAAAGTCAGTTTTCCAGTGTCTACATAAATATCTAAATGATTTAGACATCCTTAGATATAGGATCACAGTTCAAGATACCCTAATGAGTAGCTAATTTAATGCTTAATTGGTGGATTCTTTAGATGGGAATTTAGTTGGGAACAGGGTGGTTTAAGGAAGACTAGTATCTCTGGTATGAGGGCTTACTAAGGCTTTCTCAGGGGTGCTTATCTACTTTTAGTGCCTATCTGGTTCACTTAACTCTTACTTGTGGCTCCAAAAAGTTGTAGCATGTATAGTGGCCACACTCTGGTAAGCTGTTTTGGCAGAAAGGCTAAAACAAATTGAAGGTATTTAAAATCTTCAGTGAATTAGGGAGGTGTCTACCTACCTTCCAGACTTTCCATGGTGGAATGGGCAGATGAGAAGAATTTGTTCCAATGGCTATGAAAGCAGCAGAATCAGATGCTTTGGAGTGCTTAGAACTTAGACATTGATTAGGCATTCTGGTTAGACATCAAAGACATTAAGGTCATACACTGAATCCTGAGCCATCATCGGTCATTTCAACTCTGTCCTGCCACTGGACTGTAATGACTTTGGAAGAAAGTGTGGGAGAAGAGAAGTATTAGATTGACTGAAGGTCTACAGAGCCATTGTGTTGATTTCATTGTTGTATGCCTATGAAACCTGGACAGTATACTAGCACCATGCCATGAAAGTGAGTTGAATCTATTATTGTCTTAGGAAAAAATCTGTAGATCACCTGGCAACATAAGGTAGTGATCACTCTAGTTTTTCAAACTAAATTACCAAGCACTCAAATTCTACTGCCACAGCATCAGTGGGCTGACCACATTGTTTAAATGTTTAAATGTATGTTTGCCTAAAAGACTATTTTTACAGAGAACTAATACAAGATGAATGCTCACATGGTGGTCAGAAGACGTGATACACAAGGATATTTTCAAGATCACTCTGAAGAATTTTGGAATTGATTGCATGATATAGGAAGAAAAATTAGAAATTCAAAATCTTACATAAATGAATGTTGAAAACAATATATGTACTTGGAAAAATAAAATACTATTGAGAAAAATGATGAAAAGAACAGTTTTAGAAGAAATTTGGAAGATGTGAAATTGGGAAGATTAGTGAAATGATCAAACCCAGTAGAAAAATTAAACAATAATAACATTATGAAAAAATACAACAATATAGAGTAGAGGAAGTATATTGAAAAAGAATAACAGGATAGAGAATAACTTCTCTTTCTGAATTTTCTGGATTTTCAGGTTAATTGGTCCTCTGTAGAAAAGAGAATTTCCTGGGATACAACCTATCAACAATTTAGCCATAAGCTTTTTGTAGTTAGCATGATCATTCAGGTTTTGGGCCTTAGCACTGATTTTCATCATTTGTACAAAGTCTTTTAAATCTGGTCTAGTACAAATTATCCATTTTGCAATTCATTATGCTCTCTCTCCCTCTTGCTTATTCATAATTTCCCCCTATTAGTTCATTGGTTCTTGATGAAATTGGTTCATTTTTATACTTTCTGACAAATCATGACTTATTTATCTCTCTGTACAATTATATGACTGAAGTAAATCCAATGTATTGCCCTTGGTAAGGTCAAATAGCAAAGATAGCCTGAGACAATCAGTCAACAAGCATTTATTAAGTGCCTAAATTTATGCCAGGTATGATGCTAAGTGCTAGCTATACAAAGAAAAAAAAAACATTGGAGATCTCACTTTATCTAAAGGTATGGGAACTAATTTAAGCTTAACCATTCAGCCCTCCACCAACTCACTCATTTAACTGTGATGCCAATTCTAAATGCTTTTTTCATTCATCCTCCTTGTTATAATTGTATCATGTCAGTAGATTGACAAAAACCATTCTTTCAAGAAGCCATTCTCGTAAGGTATATAATATTTTTCACATTAGGGCAATTAATACACAATTTAGGAGTGACTGAAAATTGAATCTTAAGACTTTGCTTAAATTGAATAAGGTGACCTTGGAAATGTTAGTCTGTCCATTACTGTGCATGCTAAGTAAAGAGAATAAGAGACAGCTTTCTGGGGTGGAAAACAGATCTGTGTCAATGGAAAAATGTGAGGTGACATGTTATGACACTGATTTTGTTACACAGAATTACTAAGAGCAGCCAAGCTTCAAATAGACTAGCACAGTCTCCACAGTGAGTATAATAATAGTACAAGAGAAAAAAAAATGTAATGAACCATATGAGCTCAGCCTTCCTAAAGTGACTTCTAGTTTTAAGATTCTATTATTGCGATTCTTTTCTGTTTCTTTCCCTCCCTCTCTTTCCCTCCCTTCCCTCCCTCCTTCCTTCCCTCCTTCTCTCCCATCCTCTCCTCTCCAATAGCCCCAGTCCCTTGATTTTATCTGCCCTATAATATATTAATTTGCCCTTATGGAAATAATCAAATCATCACTATTTTCCTCTCATATTTTTCTGTGGCTCTTCATCTTTCCAGGGTAAAAGAACATTAATGGAAATTCCTGAAAAAACTGAATTCCTTCACAAGTCTAGATTTCAAGGAAAGCTAAACAGTATCAGGAGGAAGAAAATGCTTTTTGGAATTATTTGCATGCATCAGAGGAAATCAATTATCTAGCTGTGTGACCTTGGGCAAGTAATGACCTCTTTGAACTTTTGTGTTGTTAAAGGAGAGGGCTGTAAATGGAGAGGACTGGACTCTATGATCTCTGATATGCGTTGCAGTTCTATGGATCTCTGGTTCTGAATTGAGCTATTATCTAAGAGTTATGCTGCATGACAGTTGCAGACCAGCAGATTTAGCCTGGAGCTCCTCTAGTTTTTTTCTCCTTCAGAAGAAGAAAATTTCACTAGGAAATTTCACACTTCAACTATAATCAGGGTGGAGCAATGGATATCTCGCCACAGGATGCAATAGAGGATACAATTAGAACAATTTATTGATATCTTTTGTTTCTTATCACCTACATTTCTCAGTGCATTCTTCCCTTTTCCCATCCTAGAGAACTATCCTTTACAACAAAAAATAAAAAGGAGAAACAGTTCCAATAATTAGTACAAATACACAGACATATACATCCATATATATATATATATATACACACACACATATGTATATATGAAAAGGTAAACATACATGATATTTCTCCCTCATAGTTCCTGACTTCTACATAGAAGCTGGGAGAAGGGAGCATAAAAATTTAAAACCTGAATTTCAGCTGGAGTTAGAAACATTTGAACCTAGTACTTAATTATCAAGAACCATTAAAATAGCAAACCATGATAATTAGTTCTATTTATCCCTTAGTTATTTCTAATAACATTTTCACATCATGTTGCTGCTTGCCCTGGGTTCCAAATTTGCTAGTTATAGCTCAAAGACATTATCAGGCTAGTTGAGAGAGTAGTAAAAATTCTTTTTTGTGTGTCTCAGCCTCTAGGTTAAAGAAGTAGTAGAATGTAATTTCAGTTTCTGGACTGGTCTCAGGAGTTGCCTATGTCTTATCATTTTATTACCCTGAAAAGACCATAAGCTTATAGTTGCCAAAGGGCAAAGATGTCCATTTTGTTGGTAATAATCAATAAAAGTAGTAAAAATTTCCATGAGGCTATGACAATTTTATGTTCTGATAAAAATAATTAAATTATGACTTCTCCTGCTGCTATCATATTATAGCTATTAAATCCTACTTTTTTAGCCTCTTCAGAGCTTATGGTTGATTAGCTTGTGACTCAAGCCTGCTGGCATATTGGGTAAAAGGGTCTCTCTGATGAGGTACCTCTGGAACTTTTCCAACTTAACATCAAGAATCTTGGTTATGTTACTGTCTCTACACAAAACCCAAATCTAACTACTAACTTATGTGGTTTTATAATGAGACTTCCTTGGTTTTGCTGCCATATTTGGGGTTCTGTTTATATTGTTCAGTAGCAAACCCTTTGACACAGCCGTTATTTATTGCATTTATGTATTTTAACCCCTTAATATATAAAACAGTGCAACTAAGTCTCAAGAATGTATTCATTGCCTTATTTATTCTTTTTTCCATTGAATTTGTGAATTATACACACAGAAGAATAACAAAGAACTAGTCAGTCACTAAGTACTCAATAAATGTCTTTAAATACCAGGCATAAGGCTAAGCATGGGGATACACAGCAAGGCAAAAAAAAAAAATATTCCCTGTTCTCAAGGAACTCACAGTTTAATGGGAAATAAGCAACAGAAAAGATACTAGCATTAAGGGATATCAGGGAAAAAACCACTAGAGAAGATGGAATTTTAATTAGGACTTTAAGGAGGCTGAGGAAGTAGGGAGTAAAGGGAACCTTTTAGGCATTGGAAACAGGCAGATAAAATTCCCAGAGTCAGGAGATGGTCTTATGCTTGAGGAATAGCAAAGAGGCCATGTCACTAAATCAAAGAGTATGTGGTTAATGGTAAGAAGTAAGAAAACTGGAGAGGAATGGGGCAGGGGTTGGGAAATTGGGTTGGCAAAATTGTGAAGAGCTTTAAACATCAAACAGAGGATTTTATAATTGACTCTGGAGATAATAGTCATTACTTTTTATTGAGCAGGGGGTAGGAATGGGGAGAAGGTGACAGGATCAGACCTGTACTTTAGGAAGACCACTTTGGCAGCTGAATGGAGGATGGACTTGAGAGAGTCTCCCCAGAGAGACTTGCAGCAAGTAGACAAACCAGCCAGCTAATATATTTTTCTATTCCTAGTACAATATTCAGGATTGAGTCACTGCCATTAAATATTTCTCACAATAGTTCCTCAGCCTTGGATGCCTATTAATTTTCTCCTCTCAGTAAATCGTTCACATTTTCTTTCAGTTACTTAATAATACACAATCTTCTGATCAGCTCACCTTTCACATTCTCCAGTTACCAATGATCTCTTAACTACCAAATCTAATGGTCTTTTCTCAGTCCTTATTCTTTTTGTCCTTTCTGAGATTTATCATGCTCTTTTCCTTAATTCTGCCTCTTTGCTTGATTTTTGTGACAGCTCTCTCTCCTGTTTCTCCTCCTACTTGTCTGATCACTCCTTCCCTCTTATCTCCTACTGACTGTGTTTTCATCTAGCTCTCTGACCATGTATTCCACGTAGCTCTGTCCTGGGTAGTCTTCTCTTTACTCTAGACTATTTCCCTTGGTGATCTCATCAGCTTCTGTAAATTCAATCATCTCTTTGTAGATGATTCTCAGATCTATTTGTTCAGCTTTAACTTCTCTCCTAATCTCCAATTTTACATCTTCAACTGCCTACTGGACATATTGAATTCAGTGTCTCATTGACATCTTAAACTCAATACATCTAAAACTAAACTCATTATATATTCCTAACCAAATTTTCCCCTTTTCTTAACTTTCTTCTTAGTGTGGAGACCAGCAACATCAAGTCAGTAGCTGAAGCTCACAACCTTGGTATCAACCTCAATATCTTTCCCTCATCCCCTATAACCAATCTGCTATCAACTTTTGCCATGCCATCTTTTATATATTTCCTCTTTCTCTGACACTTTTGTCACTCTGGTACAAGCCTTCATCACTTTATGCTTGGATGATTGCAGTCCCTATTTTAGTCCATCCTCTATTCAGCTGTCATATTGATCTTTCTGTGCTGGTCTGATCATATCAGATCCCTAATCAACAATATTCAGTGGCTCCCTATTACCTTCAAAGCAATTATAAAATTTTCTGGCTTTTAAAGTCCTTCATAAAATCCTTTTTTTCCTAGTTATTCATCTTATACATCATTCACTTTTGTTTACTCTAGGATTCACTGACACTATTCTATTTGCTGAATCTCACCCAAATGATTTAATTTCCCTTGCCTAAAAGTGATCTCCCTCCTCATCTTTGGCTACTGAGTTCCTTTACTTCCTTCAAGTCTTAGCTAAAGTCTCAATGTTTCAAAGAGGTCTTTTTTCAGCCCCCTTTAATCAAACCTTCCTTCTGAGATTATTTCCAATTTATCCTATGTAGATCTTGTATGTACATGGTTGTTTGTATGTTGTTCACCCATTAGACTGTGAGAAGAGACTGTTCCTTCCTTTTTTGTATCTCCATTGCTTAGCACAATTCTTGGCATATAGTTACTGCTTAATAAATGCTTGTTGACTTGAGAACTGGGGGTAAATTGGCCATTTGGAGCAAGTTTTTAATTCTTGCCTCTGTTTTTCATCCACTAATATAGCAAACATCTCACAATCCCAGTACTATTAAATATTTCTAGAATTTGCTGAATCTCCATCTTGCCATCTGTTTGTTTCTTTTCATAAATAGCATCTCAGAAGCTTTCATTTGTTAGAATTTTGAGCCTTTCCTCTAATTTGGGAACATTAGGGCAAAATGTGTCTTGTTATTAAGATGTTTCCAATTCTTTAGCTTTCTCAAATCCTCCCATTAGCTCTCCAGTTACTTATAACTGAAGACAAATGGACCAAATGTAGTCAATTTTGAGCCACTTCTTTACTTCTTTATTTCATATCTCTAAATTGAGTATTATACTTTTAAGTATTTCTATCATCTACCTTCTGAAACCACAGTGGAGACCTGAAGGAAAGTCTTTTTGCGTGTATCATGCAGCGACAGGGTTGGCTAACTTTCCTAAACATAGGTTGAGACCTTTCCTGTATTCATTAGGTCCCAGAAAAAAATAACTTGCACACAGAACTCAATCATAAGTGATATCAATATATCTATTGATTTCTCTTCCTTTAATTGAATAAGGAAAGTTTTCTATTTCTGAAAATCTTGAGTGTGTCTTGGCAAATGGACTCACAGAGATTTTTATATATTTTGTGGTCATTTTGGAAGGAATTATTTACTTTCTTTTTCTTACAGGCTGATGATTTTTTGTGGGTTTACATTATATCCTGCAACTTAACTAAAATTGTTTCTATTGATTTTTAGTTGAATTTTTAGGATTCCCTAAATAAACTATGGCTTCTGGAGTCCCTGCTAGCCCTAGATTTATGAGCCTTAGATTCTTCATTTGTAAACAGAGGGAGTTGGACTAAATAACTTCAGGCTCTCTCAAGTCAGCATCTACAATCTCCTGGTCTTGCCATTTGGAGGCTGAAGGGCAAATGTTGTTCTGAGAGGCAGGTTCATATTATTGGATAAGGAATACAACAGCTTGGGGAAGGATTTAAGATGAAAGGAACATGGTAGTGATGGTATTGACTATTCTTATCTCTTTTCTCTCTTTAAATACTAGAGACAAAGGAGTCTTTTCTGACAGCTTTGAAATTCCATGTACCTCTCTTTGTGGAAATAACCTTTAGATTGACACAACTGATGGTGCTTAGTTCAACAGTTTTAGAATTAACAGGGTAAATGAAAGAAATGTCTAAGATTCTTAACCTTTTTTTGATCCATAAACCTTTTGGGCAGTCTGCTTGAGAAAACAGTGTTTTGTGTATATAAAAATATAACACAAAGAATTATAAAGGAAATCAATTATTTTGAACTATTAATATCAGAAGGTCATCTAGGTGGTACAGTGAATAGAGCGGTGGGACTAGAGAGAGGAAAACTCATCTTTGTGAGTTCAAATCTGTGCTTGCTTTATAAGATTCCTCATTTGTAAAATGAGGTGGAAATGGCAAATCACTCCAGCATCTTTGCCAAGAAGACTCCCAAATGAGGTCACAAAGAGTCAGACATGACTGAAATGACTCTACAACTTTTATCAGAATATTTTTAAAAGTTCACAGATATTATATTAAAGATGCCTCATCTTGATTATTTTCTGCACAAGATGTTATTTTGAAATAAGATAATTTAACAATATTAACCAATAGACCAGAATCAGAATTTTCACTGGAACCTTATAGCCTGGGCCTATTCATGAGCATATGTTTATCTATGTATATGTTTGTATATGCACATACATATATGGGTATAAATTTGCATATGTATGTGTTTATGTGTTATATATATGAGTGGATTTGCATATGTATGTGTACTTGTATGTATGTGCTGTTAAAGACTTATTCTTCCATCTCAAAACTGAAATATTCATGTGTCAAGTGATTGTCATGTAGTTTCATAAGTTCTGAGTAGTTGTGATTTCTTAAACTACTTTAGCTCCATCTCATTTTCTTTTCAACTATTCTGTAATGATACCTTACTTACAGTGTGTGTTATTATAGTACTTCAGAACATTCTGAAACTTCTAACATGGGATGAAAAGAGAGACAGAGACAGAAAGACATAGAAAGACAGACAGAGAGACAGAGAGCAACAGAGACAAAGAGAGAGGCAGAGAGAGACAGACAGAAAAGCAGAGAAAGACAGAAGGGAGAGACACACACAGAGAGATTCATTTTGTGAACAAAACTAGTATCATTATCTAGCCTTATTTAAGTAGTGGAACTAAAGCAATAAGAAAAGTAAAGTTAAAAAGGTAAGAATAGTGAATTTTTGCCTATAACATGTGACCTACAGTGATCCATAATCTATAATATGATCTATAATATGAGTGTATATGTGTGTGTGGGGGGGGAATGTTTCAGATTCAGAGCTGGAAGGCACTTTAGAGACTATATATTGGGAGCTTCCAGAAATGGAGCCAAGATGGCAGAGAGAAACTAAGAAACTACTTCTTATGAAAGACAGCTTAGATGTTGAGACTTTAGTTTTGATCCTGCTTTGGTACTTAGTACTGGGAAGTTACCTAAGATCTCTTAGCTCAACTTTCCTCATCTGTAAAATTGGTACAATAATCTATATCATAGGGTTGTTATGAGAGTTACAAATGCTCGAGCCACCACCTTTGTTGACACCATGCATTAGGGAAAGGAACTGGAAGAACTAGATGACTATGTTATAGCTTCCTCCATCATACTATCGTGTGTGTGTATGTGTGTGTGTATATAAAGTACCAAATGTATAGACACAGACACCTGTGAACCCAACTCTATCCAAATGCCAGAATAATAACAGAAGCAAAGGATATATAATAAGACTAATATTGTGAGTGTCCGCACCTTCTATCTCTCAGTCCTGACTGAGTCCTCCCTTAGGTGCATTCCTCCAATTCTGATCAAGCATACACCTTTTTCAGATTAAAAAATAGTCTCTGCTTTTCCATCCTATGGTCAATCTCTGGCTCCATCAAACTGTTTAGCCACCAGCATTCTTCTTTTTCCCTGACATCTCTAAGCAGCCTTTCAGAAATGTTGATATAATTCAGTGCTGCTCCCTTCTGTAGTCAGTCAGTCAACAAACACAGGTAAGTGATGCAATGGATAAAGTAGTAGTCCTGGAATCAAGATATGACCTTAGATACTTACTAGTTGTATGCCAAGTTTGCCTCAGTTTCCTTACCTGTAAAATAAGGTGGCGAAGGAAATGGCAGATCATTCCAATATTTTTGCCAAGAAAATCCCAGATGGTATAACAGAGTCAGATATTATTAAAGTGTTTAAACAATAACAAAGTAAAATGTCACCATTATGTTTATGCATAGAAAGGAAAAGAAAATATTTCCCTCCTTTGTAAAATTCAAGAAAGACACTTATTTGTGTGAAGCAAAATCAACCAACAGAATGGTTTAGTTTGATAGTATATGTAATATTAAATATCCATTTTTTCCCACTTGTCTACCAAGAATAGGGAAATATGTTTCATGATGTCCTTTCCAGGCATGGCGATTAGACCTTATTATTAACCTGAGCTTTTTAGCGTTGTTTTTGTTGATGCTTGCTTTGGTTCCACTTATTTGGTTCTGCATCTGTTTATAAATTTTCCTGTGCTTCTCTGGATCCCTCTTATTCATCATTTCTTACAACATATTTATTTTCTATTATGTTCATTTACTGTAATTTGTTTATTCATTTCCTGCTTAATGGGCATTCATTTGTATTTCTTTAAGAAAACACTCCACAACCACAACATAACATTTTCATGCTCTCGATTGATGTTTGCTTGCATTGTGTTTCCTTTATCTGATTTTTCTTTTTTGTAGATATGATTTTTCTTGCACAAAAATGGTAAGTGTGGAAATATGTATACATATATTCGATTTGTCAAGTATTTTAACACAATTAACATGTAGTGGATATCCTGCTATCTAGGGGAGGGGTGGTGAGTAGGGAGGAAAAAATTGTAACAGAAAGCTTTGTAAGGGTTAATGTTGAAGAATTACCCATACATAAGTTTTGCAAATAAAAATAAATAAATAAATATTTAACTACAAAAAAAAGAAAAGAAAACACTCCACAATAATTTCCTAATGTACTCTACCAATATATATATTCCTTTCCAATGAATCCAAAAAATCATTTAAACAAAACCAGCAAACTCAGTGTTGTCCACATTTATAGTTCCTCTACTGTCTACTAAAAGGAAAAGACAGACTTCATTCTCACCTCTCTTGATAGACGTTGTTTATCTCAATTAATCTGAGTTTGGTGGCCTTTTAGTGTTGTTTTACTTTGTTATGCTAATATTATTTAATTGTAATATGTTAATACAAACATTAATTTCTTCTAATAATATTTTATGATATAACATAAGCCATATAAGAATAAAAGACAACTATAGTATATAACTTAATACAATAATATAAATATATTTTTATTAGGTAATATAATTTACCAGTCATAATTGTAGCATATTTTAAAAATAATGTTATTTTATAATGTTATACTAATATCTTATTCCATTATGATAATATTTATATAGTATTTATATAGCATTGTCAGATTTCTAAATGATGTATAGATGTCAACTCATTTAATCTTAACAACAACCCTATAAGATCTATTATTATCCCTACTTACAGGTAAGAAAACTGAGCTTGATAAATGTTAAGGGGTTTGTAATGACTCACACAGTTACTAAGTGTGTCTTACTTGATTGAAATTTAGGTCTCCCTGACTCCAATTCCAGCACTCTGACCCATTTCTCCACTTAGCTGCCTCAAATCTAGCTATTATATATATTAGTTTTCTTGTTCAATTTACTTTGCTGTGCACCAGTTCATACACACCTTGCAGTGCTTCTTTGAATCTCTCAAAATCACTGTTTGTTATAGCTTAGCAATATGTTACTATTTGCATAATAAAATTTGTCCAATAATATCCCAATTACTGGGCATCTACTGGGTAATTTGCTTAAAGTTTTTTTTTTTTTTTTTGTTTGTTTTTTTTTTTTTAACTACAGTACTTTCTACCCTGCTATATTCTTTACTGTTGGTGTGCCTGAAGTTTCTTTCATTAATTAGTCATGGCCTGTATTTTTCATGATTATCATCTGATCAGCCACAATCTTGCATTCAAAATCCTAACAGTCTCCAGTCTTCTTGGGGTGCTCCAGAATCAGTCTTTGTACTATATCTTATGTTGAATTTGTCAAATCTGTGCATAGAGATTTTTCATTGATTTCACAGCAAATACCAAACTAAGCTGTGAAAACTGAGAAAAACTAAACATAAAATCAATAAATAATATCATTCAGCACTTTCAGGATTCACTTTTTCAAAGAATTGACTTAGTGGCAATATGATAGTCTACTGATATACAACTCAAGATGAATTTATGCAAAGTTTCTACTTTATTTGTGTCTGAAACTAAGAGTACTGTCTAAGCTCACATTTTTCTTTTTTTTAAGAAATTAAATTAGGGGAAAACAAAGATAAAGATAATGACTTGTTTTCACTAGAAAAGGAAAAGACACTACTGAAGTTAGATTAACTCTCTAACTTTTGAGTTGGTAGGTAGCTTTCTGAGATCACCAGGGTATTAGAAATGTGACCCAACTATAATGTGAGTTCCCTCGAGGCTCTAAGTATATAACATATATACTTGCCCAAGATCATATCACTAATGTATATCAGAACCATATATTTATAACTCTTACGTAAGACTCTATCCATTATGCTATGGTGCCTCTCAATCATGTTCAATTCTTTGTGACCCCATGGACCATAATGTTTATGGATTTTTTTGGCAAAGAAACTGGATTGGTTTGCCATTTCTTTCTCCAATGAGTTCTATTGAGTGCCTCTCAACGTCTGGATGATTCTAGAAAAATAGTCCACTCTTTTGTGGAATTTATAAATATTAGTATTATGATAGCAAAATGCTCATGATGTGGGAGGTCTGAATTGAATTCTTAGCCAACTAAGAAACTTTTTAGGGAAATAGCATAGAATAGTGGCAAAACTACTGAATTGAGGGAAACTAGGCAAACCTGGCTTCTGGTCTCAACTCTGCCACAAAATTATAATGTAACCTTGGACAACCTCACTGAGGCTCAGTTTCCTCATTTATAACATAGAGGTTGGACTAGAGAATCTCAAAGGTTCCTTTCAGCCTTGATATTCTGTGAAGGAATTTTTGGTTATTTAAATTACTTTACTTGTGAATACTAACATCTATATCAGATATCCAAAGGCCAGGTCAATTGCCTAAATATTCTGTACACACAACCCAAATCTCTTAGATGTCAGCCAATTGTCCCTTTCTTTGTTTACCCTAATATATATGAGTAGATTAGCTGTTCCTCTAAGTTCCCCTATTTGGCTGACTGATGTGACAAAGAATTGAAGGAATAATCCAATTTTCAAACTATATTCATGGTAAATTCTTGAGCAGTGGTGCTGTAACTGCTAAAGGTAGAAATATCAAAGATAGAGCAGAGTTAGCAGAGATTTGTAGAGAAAACTTCTGTCATTCACATCCAAACCCTAATGAAATTAGCTACTCTTAGCCTTGGCATAATTTTCTTTGGGAGCCAATATTCCCTAGATGTCAATGATCTAATTTCACTGGGCTCAGTGATACTATACTATACAGATGTCAACTCAAAATATGATTTGGGTTGAGTGTTCACATTCAATCATATTATAGTTGAACTTAGGTGCAGGGATACAAAACTATAATAAAATAATCCATATTCTGCACTTATTTTTGGAAAAAGGAAATGTTTTAAAGGAACAAGTGGCCAGGAAAAACTACAGATGTTTCTTTGGACTACTATTGGTTGTATTCCACTTATTTATTATCTGTCAAGTAACATTTAAAAGGTACATGTATTAAAGTAGACATCTACATTTCTTGTCCTGGTTAAATGATGGTAATCTGATAACTGTGTTATATATAATCTTTTTAATTGAAAGCCTCTATCCAGAATATTGTAAATGTCTTGACAGACTATGTTAAATAGAAATGATTAAGATCCCAAAGAGACTTTTAGGGAGAGAGCTTCCATTAGATGGAGCCCTATGAGTTTGATTATGTTGACAGTACTAGAAGTTCTATAAGGAAAGCTTGCCAAAAAATACTAAAGTATTGGAAAGCTTTGTAAAGATCAATGCTGGGGAATTACCCATACATATGTTATACAAATAAAAAGCTTTAATTAAAAAAAAATCCCATAAAAAAATACTAAAGTATTCCTGGGAACCTAAGCAATCAAATGTTATGTTTAATCTTAATTCTTAATTTTTACATGAAGAGAAAACATTTATCTGCTTTGCTAAAGTATTTCCTGGTGGAAAATTCCCTTGATTTTGAAAATTCCCTTATTTTCTCAACATAACTATCAATCAGTTGAAAACCTGGTATAGTTAGCAGCCTTATGTAGATTACTCCCCGATGGTAACCAATCTTATTACCTCTCCTGAGCAATGCTTTTACATCATTAGATGCTTACTTGACATTTCAAAGTGAAAGTCCTGCAGGAATCAAAACTCAACACATCAAAATTAGAACTCATTAGTATTATCCCCAAATCCATCCTCCTCTTTAATTTTCCTTTTTCCATCCAGGGTACCACCATCCTCTCATTCACCAAAGTTTGCTACTTTAGAGGTGTCTTCAATTCCTCCTTCTCACCTTACATATTCAATCAATTGCCAAAATTAGCCATTTCTATCTCCTCAGCGTCTTTCTATCTGACTGTCCTCTCTTTGTCTATTCCTCTGTCTCTGTCTCCATCTCTGTCTATCTGTTTGTCGGTCTGTCTCTCTCTCACACAAACATACACACACACATATGTATATACTCCTCTTTACTTGGCTACCACAGTAGCTCAGTCCCTCATATCTCTTTATCACTTATTACAACAGACTCCTAATTGGTCTCCCTGTCTCAATTCTTTGTCCTTTCCAATCCCATCTTTCAGAGAGCTACCCAAGGGTTATTCCTAAAGCACAGGTTTGATCATATAATTCTCGTATTCAATAAACTCCGGCAGCTTTCTTTGACCTCTATGATGACACATAAATTCCTCTGTTTAGTATTTGCTATTTACTTCATAACCAGGTGCACCCTACTCTTTTTACTTCCTTCCATATGCTCTAGAATCTAGGCATAGTGGTTTTGTTGTGGCTCCTCATAACAACAAAGTACAAAGCAAAAATACGGAGTTTTAGCCCTCGGCAACTGTTCTTTTCTTCTATAGAGACTTTGCTTGTCAGTTTCTAGGGTCTTGTCATGACATTCACCATATTGAATGTGCTTGATGTGTTCTAATGAAAAGGGGCACTATAGCCAATCCATTTGTGGCTGACCTGTCTGAAATGACTAATAGCATGTCCAAATCAAGTTGACCTATCCCTTGTCATAGCTTTAAGAAAATTTGAAAAGCAGTAAGCTTGATATCCATTTTCTGTAGCTCTGCGAAGATTATTTTTAGAAAGGATTTGGCCTATATTTTATATTCTGCTCTATTTGTCCTATTGTTGTTGGGTTTTTTTTTTTCCCAGTCTGTGTATGAAATCAAGCTGCTTTGGCTTTCAGATATCTCTGTTGTTGGTTCTACTCTGTCTTGAACCTCAAATTTTAGGGCATAATAATTGGTCTTTTATTAAGTACAGCCACATAACGATGGGAATTACACATTAGAGGTAGGTAAAATAATATAAAGTGTACTTTTATAATCAAGGCATTTGTTTAAGGACTATAGCAAGACAAATAAATGCAGGCATTTTTACCACTCCTTTATAGGGAGATTATTTGAAAGTAATTTTCTTCATTTGGGGTATAACTACATAGGATTTGCCAAAGATCATATATCTAATAAGAAAAATATTTGGGATTTAATCTGAATTCAGTTTCTCTGACTCTAAATCTGAGGATCTTTTAAACCAAGTTCTCTTGTATAAATATTAACTGATTTACATTTTTCCTTCTATTCAATAATAACTAATTATTGAGTAGTTTTTCTTGATAATATTGAAATTAACTTTTAGTTAATAATCAGCTTTCACAGATGTAATATTCCTAGAAAATAGCATAAAAGTAGAAAACATGAATGAATATTTATATTTTGCCCCCATAGGAAATAGTAGGTCAGGTTCTTGTGAACATCAAAAATTGTAATTCTTCATAGAAACTGCTGAAAATATACTTTTCTGCATCTAATTCTATGTAACAAAATATTAATTCTGATAATATGCACTTTTCCTAATGTAATAGCCATGAAATAACCCATAAAATATAGTACATGTAATAAGAATTAACAATATACAAATCATTTTTTCTCACTAATAATTCCCTACAATTCTGAGAGCTTTTGTGTTAACATCTCAATTTAAAAAATTGATTTCAGGCAATATTTATTTTCATAACACATGAAATCTTTGGAATCATAAATACTACACAGCAAATAAAATTCTGAAAACTAAAACTTTTTTTTAAACCTGAATCTTACTTTCCACTGTGTCAGATGGTGATATGAGGGTGGTGTGCTGTATGTAATGAATCATGGATTCATTAACACCAAACTCTAAACTGAGAATCTGCAGATATTCTGGCATAAAATTCATCTAACACCTCTATTTTCTCACTAAGTTGCTTCATTGACTTTGCCCACTAGGCTTAGAGCCCAAAGGACTTCCATTCCATTTTAAGGATACTATTATGACACAAAACTTGTTTTAAAGGCAAACAGTGGAAATATGCAATAGATACATGAGGAGTGCTTTACAAGGGTAGAGTGAACAAAACCAGTAATGTGCTTAATAAAGTGCCAACCACACCACAAACTTGCATGCATTGGACTTCTGATTTTTTTTCTTTACTGTTCATACCTGCAAATGTGCCCAATTGCCATTGCAAAGTTGAAAATGAGGTTACTAATAAAATCACACAAATGCTTGCATTCAAAAAAGTTAAATATGTGAATAGTGAGGACTAACTGTTTATATATTTTCTGTCCTTAATTTCTCTTACCATATTATTTCTTTAGGTCTCTCCTTTTAAAACTTCCTGCTCTGAAGGGAAATGTTCATAATTTTCTCTGTGATTTCATAAATTCTAAATATTTATTTTATATTATGGTCTATAGTAAAAAATCTGTGGGCCATAAAAAAGTCCATTGGTCTGTGAAAAGTAATTAATTGTCCATAAGAAAGAGTTAAAGAATTACATTTTTCTATGATGATTAATAATAATGCTTCATTTTGTATTTTTTTCTTTACTCATTGCTAAGAATTTTAGGAACAACCTCAGACAACAGGAAACACTATTTTGGCAAAGATTTTGTCATTTATACTCCATCCTTAAAACAAGATTTATCTCTCGTCAGCTTTGTAGCATTCTTCCCTATAGTGTCCTTCCTCCGAGAATAGAGGAAAGGTTGAAACAAGTCATTTCTGTGAACATTTTTGTATTTTATTTATTTGTTAAAGTCAAGAATAAATTCAGTACCAAATTAATAGAATTAAAATGAAAAGTTCTCATGTACAACTGAGGCAGCTCCATTTTGATTTAGTGGATCTAATTATTAACACCAAGAAATGAGAAGTGTTACAGAATAATACCATTTCTGAAGGAAATAAAATTTAAATCTTCCCTCCCCCCCCAATTAATTGCAATGATAGAAAGATCAAAAGATCCTAGAAACTATCTCAATACACAATTGGTAGAGACAGATGTCAACTAATGGCAATCTTGGCTTAGAATATAAGCTTTTTTTTTTTTTTTTGCAAAAGATGACAGAAGCAGGCAATGTGCCTCATAAAACAATGAAAATTTGTGGAAGGAGAAAACAGGTTTTCATAAATCTTGATGAAAGGAGAACTGGAATCCAGGCCCTTTACTTTATAATCAGAAGAATATAGGAAAATAGGAAAAGAAGATAGGCCAATCATGTAATTAAAGTAACGGATAATTCATGGATATTCAGAGTGCTCCAAAGTTATCTATTTATTGTTGAGCAATCTCTATTTCAAAGAAATCACAAAGCATTTTGGGAGATCCTCTTTGGAATATTTGCAGAAGGACATAGACAAAAATGATACAGAATGAGAAGACATGGATAGGTTGTGTGCTATATTGTGAAGGAAACAACCATACCACCCACAGTAGCATCACAGACCTGTTGAAGTATTGATTTTTAATATAGTTGGATTAACATAATCAATAATAAATGTCTAATAAAGTATTGATATCTAATAAATAAATTCAATCAATATGAAAAACAACAATTATCACTAAATACAATGAAGTCATACAGTTTAATACTTACTAATATCATGATGTCTTTAATAAGAAGAAACTTTTTTTTTTTAAAGCTCTGCATTTGAAATCAAAGGACGTGGGTTCAGATTGAAAACTGGATCTTTTACTTATTATTGATGTGACTTTTGGCAAGTTATTTTATGCATTCTGAACCTGTTTCCTCATTTGTAAAATGGGGGATGTTGACTAGGTTATTTTTCAACTCTCCAGAGTGGCAAGAGTAGAGCCAAAGGGCAAGAAATTTCAAAGACATTAACTCATTTGATCTTTACAGGAACATTTGAAGTTATTGCTGTTATTATTCTAATTTTATAGATGAAAAAACTGAGATGTAGAAATAACTGACTTATCCAGGGACCCTTTATACATCCAAGTCAATAATCAAACTTAGGTATTCTTGATCCCAAGTCCTGTATTCTACCCACTGTATTGCCAAGCTACCTTCTAAAGTTCTTAGCAACTAAAATTTTTCTTTGATATTTTAGTTTAATCATTAATTTCATTAGTAAATTTCCTTTTCTTGAGATAGGCCAAAGTTAAATGACATCCCAACCTCTCAAAATTGTCCTCATTTATGAATTGTTGAGATCTAACTTAAATTTTTTTATAATTACAGTATCTGTATAATAACAATTCTAGCTAATATTTACATAGTGTTTACTATGTGACTGGCACTGTGCTAAATGCTTTACTATTACTATCTCACTGATTTCCCCCAACAATCCTGGGAGGTAGGTGCTATTTTTGTTCCCATGTTACAGATGAGGAAACTAAGGCAGAAGCAGGTTACAGGATTTACTCTTGAGTCACATTGCTAATAAGCATTAAAGACAGAATTTGAAGTCAGGTCTTCCTTGACTCCAGGTCTAACACTATTCATGGAACCATATATCTATCTATGTTAAGCAGAATCTATCTTTTTTCTATTTGGGGAATTAGGAAACTTACCCATCTCCAGTTCTTTTGTAACTTTTGTGGTAACACAATATTTTATATACATTATGATAAGGAGAAGGGAGGAAAGAGAATAAGCCTTTATAAAGGATCTATTATGTATCAGGCATTGTGCTAAGTATTTTTTAAGCTATTATTTCATTTGATCCTAACAACAACTCTTCCAGGGAGTTGTTATTGTCATTCCTATTTTACAGATAAGGAAACTGAGATAAACAAATTAAGGTAAACTTGGCTCAGGTAAAGCATATGAGATCAGATATGAACTCAGATTTTCTTGATTCCATTGCACCACTTAGCTGTATAGAAAAAAAAAAGATAATGTAGAAAAATAGACAAATCTATTAGCATGAGTGAAAAGCAATAATAATATTAAGGTAAGGCATGGTTTACATTTGAGTAGCCTCAGCAAATGTTCAGAAGTCTTGTGAACAGATGAGATTGTCCCCAGAATTGGCTATCTCACTCCCTACAAGGTGGGGCCGTGACTGTGAGGAATGGCCCTGGACCTCACACAAAGAATCTGTGTACTGAGAATGAGAGTTGATCATGCTGCATTCCATGGAATTTTGAAATTGCTTCCTTTCAAGTTTGAGGAGGTGGGGACCCACTCACTACATTCAGTACATTGATGGAAAGCAATTGTGTTCAGCCTGTGCCTATTAGCTGCCTTTTCATGAATTTCCAGGGCCAAAGTGACTTTTGCACACTGTTGAATGGTCTTTAGTTTTCCTACCTCTCTGTGTGGGATGTTGTAAGGATTAATTAGCTAGTGTGTATAAAGTGTCTTCAAGCTGAAAATTGCACAAGAGTGCTAAGTCTTATTAACTTCTTAGTAATTAAAGTTATTTGGATGCTTTTGTTTTTTAACATTCAGAAACCAAATGGTAGTGGCTGAAATGTATTAATTTTTCACATGCTGGAGAAAGAACAGGTTAGAGTAAGTCAATCTTTAAAAAACCCTATTGTACATTGGGAGTTCCTTGTTATCCATTATTATTCATCTCCAAGGTATTTGTCTGCTTCTCCTGACAGACTATTTTAGTAATTTCACAAATCTTTCTGCTGAATATTTGTCCAAAATGTGTCTGATTCCAACAATATTGAATTGTGGTTTTACTGAAGGATTCAGGGAAGATTTATCTCTTTATAAATGAAGACCCTCTCTTTTGACAAGAAACCAAGGGTAAAGAGTATGGACTGGAATAAATTGTCAAAGGTGCTATGTTGTCTCTATCCCTAGTGATTATTAAGAATAGAATATATATTAAATGTCTCGAATGGCTCAGGTAAGCCTTACCTGAAAGCAGAAGAAATATAAGAGATTGAGATAATGCCTCAGTATGACAAATGAATGATATTTGTGGGGGAAAATAATGTTCTCTTAATTGTGTCAGTAGTGAGGGTTCTGTGCAAGAGTGAAATAGAGTCTTTTGATGCAATTTTTAGGTGGGGCTAAAAATAAAATCTCTTAGAGATAGGGACATGTCTCCCAGAGTCTTACCTTTTGTTAAGAATATAGTAAGAGGAGTTTGGTGGAAGCTGAGGTGGCTACACCTTCTAATTGCATGGAAAGCGAATATGTAAATAGAAAAAATACACTGGCCAGCAGTCTAGAGTCAACTGCTTTCCATTGCAGTTTCAGGATGATGATTCTGAGTAGGTGATGTGATGAATAGAGCACTGAACATGCAATTATGAAGGCTCATCTTCCTGAGTTCAGATCTGATCTCAGATACTTACTAGTTGTGTGATCCTAGGCAAAACACTTAACCTTACCTGCCTCAGTTTCCTCATTTGTAAAATGAGCTGGAGGAGGATGGCACTCTTAGAACCCATTAAAGGGTACCCTGTATCTTGTTTACATTCTATTAATATTCTAGACTTCCAAACTACCATCTTCCTCTTCCCCCTCGTCCCCTGCAAATATGTCACTTAAATAAAATCTTCCATCATTGGAACTTCATTGGAACCATTCCAACTTCTGTAATGAGAATTCAATGAAGCGCTACACTAGGACTATGCTCTTATTTTTGCCGTATTGAAACCTGCTAGTTTTTGTTGATATAATCCCTGTCCATGGTGTTGACTGCTTATCTGACAAAAATTATACAGCCAATATAACCACCCCTTCAAAAGATCTTAGTGGTCCCTTACTGTTTGTGGGATCAAATTCAAATGCCTTAGTATAGCATTTAAGGTAATCAACCCGTTCAGTTTTATGTCATATTACTGCCTTTCCTAAACCACACATTTCAGCTTAAGTGAACTATTATAATGAGGAATGGAATGTTGCATGAAGAGAGATATCTGAACCTAATTTCTGCAAAACCAGAAAAGGCTAGTTCAGATAAAATTCACATTTTTGGCTTACATGTTTCATAGTGAAATGCTAATGCACTTGTAATCCTAACTGTTGTACAGACTAGTCATGGGTCCTAAAACCAACTAATTAAGCAACAATAATTTACTAAGGACCTGCTAATTGTCAGTCACTCTGCTAGATACAGGGGATATAAACACCAAAAAAAAAAAAAAAAAAGAAATATTCTTTACTCCCTAGGAGCATCACCTTTGTTAATTGAAATCTCCTTTTACTTCAGGATCCAATTCAAGTGCCACCTCCTGTATGAAGGTTTTTTTTTTGTTGTTGTTGTTGTTTGTTTGTTTGTTTGTTTGTTTGTTTTTTTTTTTGGAGAGGAGTTCTTTCCATCTTTACCCTAAGCTGAAAAATATCCCTTCTTGAATTTGTTCTAGAGCCTGTTGATTGGCTCTTTTGCCCATATCGCCTTATGTCTTGTAAAAGATTTTTTTTGAATACATGCTTTACCTTCTCTTTCTGTAAACTGGTAAATTTTTTTCAGGATAGGGACTATGAAATTTTCATTTCAATATCCCTACTTTTAAGAACAGCCCCTTTTACATAGTGGGCCACTAAATGACTTTTAAATTAAATTGAATCAAATTAAGAGCAGTGATAGTATCCTTGACCACATTATATGTTCTGTTTTAGCAGCTAAATGCCAGTATGGTATCCATTGAGCTTGTATTGAATTAAACATTCTAAAGTTTGGGGAGTAGGATGTCAAGCTGCCATTCACTTTTGCTGGAGATTTTTTAAGAACCACTGATTTTGGCAGAGAAGGCTCTTTTTTCCTTTAAATGTTGCATAATTCCTTTAAATTAATATCTCTTTTTTCCATACCCATGGAGAAATAAAAGAAACTAGATTTACTTTGTGAAATGGTAGCTATATTGTTCATAAAAAGAACTTGTGAAATTAAAATTTGTTAGACATTCCCAGAAGTAAAGGAAATTGTTAAATCTTTTCTTAGAGTTGTTTTCAAGTAAATAGCCCCCCATCTTTTGTTAGATGGGCCTACAGAAAGCAGTACGAAAGATTAAGGGAACTAATAAAGTAAATATAATCATTACTTCTAAACAATTACCTCAATAATAATAGATATTACCTCAGATAATAATAGTTCTACTTAAATGAGCTCATGCAATGATATCTGTAAGATGTCTTTTAATCTGGAAATGTCACAGTATTTGAAATAAGCAGTATGGTATAGTAAAAAGATTAGGGTCAGAAAACTTGGGTTCCAATTTGGCTTATGACCCTAACTAACCAAGTGAATATCACTAATGTGGACCCACTATCTGGGTCTTTGGACCAGTTTACTGCAACTGTTTTAGGATTTTAAAGATTTCTACAAAAGAAAAATAGTCAAAATTATAAAAAATAATGGCCTTTTAAAAAATTATAAACATTTTAACTGACAAATAGAAAGTGTTTAACTTGGGACTCCTCTTGGTGAGAGAGGAAATTTAGGAGCATACATGTTGATCATGATGTATAATCAGCTTTCTAGTGAGGCAGGACACACCTGAGACCATCATTGTTCTCTGCCATTCAGAAAATCATCTTCTTATATAATATCATGGAGATAGAAGCCATGGAGAGAGAAGAAAGAAGATTAATGATTATTATTAGATGGATTTTTACTTTGATTTTACTAGGATCTCATTATATGAAATGATGATATGTTCAAAGCTAGGAAGAGCTACGATGGACTTAAACTTTTCTCCTGGAAGACATCATATTTTTATCAACTCTTCTTAACCTTATTATGTTTGTGACATGTTTTAAACAAAGAAAAGTTTCCATATGAACATCAAACTCTCTAGCACTGTCATTCTGCTTGGGTCTATTTTCTGTATTTACAATGCATAATTAAGTCACGAATGTAGAACTGAGTCAGGAGTTTTGTTATAATCAATAAAGTCAGTATAAATGCTATGATAATGTGGAGAAACTTAGTAATCACTGAAATGATAATGAAGTTGTTTTTGGGTTTGAGGGTCATACCCCTTTTTACTCTTTTAATTGTATACTGATGTTTTGTGTTTATAGGTTTATTGAGCCATACAAGATGTGAAAGCTTTGTGTAAAGAACACAGATTTACTTGTGTTTGGAAGAGTCACTAGTGTTCTCATTTTCTAGTAATAAATATGTTCTGCCTTCTGCTAAGAAAAATGGAATCAAGCTGGTGAAGTGCTTTCCTAGTAATTAATTACTTACCATGAAGCATTTGAACTAATAAATATTGATTTGATTCAGACCAGTCACTTTTCAATTTTGTAGTGAAGCTAGAGTTTCTGCCATCTTTCTTGATGTACTTTGTTGTTAGTCATCATATTAGCAATATACTGTGTCTGTATTTATTTGTATTTATATTGTGTTCAATTTTTGAAACCATATAATGATGACAGTGGTGGTGGTGGTGATCAATAATAACTAATAATGATTACCATCATTATCATTATTGAAGTATTATTATTCTCATCTCTTTTGATGGGGGTCAAATCAAGATGGTACTGGTACAAATTGCTGTGCAGCTATGATTCCTTTCTACTCCGTATTCTACAGACTATTATATAAGTAGTTAAAATTACTGAATTTCTTGGTTGAGTAAATGATTGGATAAAGATTCCCCGCAATTAGAGAATTAATATTTTTCTCGGTGTAGCCCTGTAGCTTTATGCTAATCAATAAGAATACTCTTTGGAGCATTCTCAGTAAAACTCTAAAAGCAGATAGAACAACAGGGATATTATGGCAACTAGATGACAATGGGCAGAATGCTGCATTGTTGCATGCTTGAATTTAACACTACTTTCTCATCTGTTTGGAACAGACATGTGGTATCCTCTGTTAAAAAAGGTAGGATTAGACTTGTTTTTGAGAGGGAGCTAGTAAAGTGTCTTAATAGTAATTAATTTTCCAATGTAAACTATTTGAGCCTATCATTTTGTCTTTTATCTGGATCTGCCACAGTACAGTTTTGTAGGGGCTAGAATTTGTCCCCTTCCCTGACATAGCTGTTTTTTAATGCATTTTAATAATTCTATATAATCTTTCTTTTTCTTTATTCGATTTCTGTTTTTGTTGTACTTGACTATTTATACTTATATAGATGACCAGAAATTTTCCTTACCCTCCTTCATTGACAATTTTCTATTGCCACTGATTTCTTTACTTTTCGTAATTTTAAATTTTTAACATTTTTATTTTTACTTTCAGTTGTTGATTAAGAATTTTCAGGATAATTTTGCTTTTTTGATCCTTTTTGTACATTCCTTTTTTCTTTCTTTCAATTGGGTAACAGTATTTCCTTTTTTTTTTTTCTATTGCACATACCAGTTCTCTTTGAAATGTTCCAATAACTCTCTGAAGGTCTTTAGTAACTCTCTCAAGCTGTTTTTACCATGATGGTGTTTGGCAATTATCCTAGAGGGTAGTCTTTAATAAATTCATCTTTCCATTTATGTCTCTTACCTTGTTCGTTGCTATTGCATATATTATCTATGTGTACATTCCAAAATGTTTTTATACTAATAGAATAATATGCTCATTCAGGAGAGTCATACATAGTACATTCCCATTTTTAAAAGTTATTATAAAATGGTATATTTATTCTGCTTGTTATTTTTAGACTGTCAGATTTTCTAGCATTCTAATCGAAATTGGCCATCTCCTTTACAAAATCATTAGAGAATTGCCTGCTGTTTTTCTTTCCTATTTCATTACTAGTTCTAATTCTTACAGTTTTCATTAAGTAAATATTTTCAATGGCCTGAAGGTCTTCAATTTTTCCCTCTTCAGATTTTAGTAGTTATTCAATTTTTCTTTTTAAATCTAATCTAAGTTTAGATGTTTAGTTATTTTTTTTTAATGATTGCTCTGCCCTACTTAGTAGCACACTACTGTATGACTATCAGCTGAGGGTAGGATTGATAAAAAGCAATATCAAGTCCTCTTCTGTAGCTACTGAGATGTTTTTTATTTTGTTCTGAGATTGTACTGGTGAGAAAGGAAGGAAGGAAGAAAGAAAAGAGGAATGGAGGGAGGGAGAAGAAAGGAAAGAAAGCAGGCAGACAGACTTACTATGTACTAGACGGTATATTAGGCATCAAAAATACAAACACAAAGATGAAATAGTCCTTTCAAAGGAGCATACATTGTATCTGAGGAGACAACAAAAATTAACATCACTGTACACAAAATCTATGTAAAATAATTAAAGGTAATTTTGTTAGAGAGGTGTGAGCAGTTAAGAAGAGACTAGATTTAGATTGGAGCTTTAATATAGAAACTAAATAATTCTGCCACTTTTCTTGAAGAATGTCCCCTAAGCTGAGAAGATTATGAAATCCTCCTTCTTACACTCTCCCAACATTTTGGGGGGAGAAGTGTCTGAACCCATAGTATACTCACCTATGAGGGCTTATTCCCTCTTTTGGGCTCTCTTTTTTAATCTTTTCCTTTTATCTTTATTTTCTTCTAGACGGATCCCAAAAGAATAACAGGTTGATATGATGGGGAGTGTTGGTGGTGAGGAATGGAATAGCATTAGCTGTTAATGCTGTCCTTTGTGCAAAAGTATACAATATTACATATATTCAATCATATGGCATAAAAATAATTATTGATTACTTGTGACGATTGTGACTTGTTTATGAGTTTTCCATGGGACAAATAAATGTATTTATTATCTTGAGTGCTTTTTTTAGTAATCTGTGGAGATCTTCTATCCACATGTGCAGAGATCTAGGCACAAGATATATTTAGATATTTTTTAGACCAAACCAAAAGCCCAAAAGAAACTAGCCCAGAAATAGGGGTCCAAGATACATTAGTCAGAGGTGTAAATGCCGTCAACTCAAATGCTGTCAACTCAGAGAAAACAACTTTTTGCAAAATTCTCAAGAAAAGTATTTTATCCAAAGATTTTTTTCTCCATTAAGACATTATGGCCGGGGCAGCTAGGTGGCACAGTTGATAGAGCACCAGCCCTGAAGTCAGGAAGACCTAAATTCAAATCTGGTCTCAGACACTTAACATTCCTTAGCTGTGTGACCCTGGGCAAGTCACTTAACTTCAATTGCCTCAGCAAAAAAAAACATAAAAAAAACAAAACAAAACAAAAGACATTATGGCCTATTACTATGTCTATTATAAACATTATAAAAAGAAGCTATATGAATAGAAATAGGCACATTAGTAAAATAATAATAAATCTCTAACTAATGATAAATAATAATAAAGCTCTGACTTTTCTCTGTGCCAGGTTATGCAGATGTATCTCCCATTTTGTGGGATTGCCATAGCTAATGCTCAACTATTTGCTGCCTCAAGAAAGGAGTATGACAGAAGCAGGGTAAGTAAAAAACAGATCTATTGACAAGTCTCATATCTCTCTTTCCTTCAAGTTCTTAAGAGTAATTTCATTTAAAAAAAAATAGCAGATGGTCTTTAGATGGGCCAAGAATATTTTACTTCATAATAATTTATGTATAATCTTCAAGTATGTAATTGATGATACCCTTCAGGCTTAAATAGAGATGGACACAAAAAATGGCTTTGAAGTTGCTTTGTGATGGTGCCACTTTCATGGCTTCATTTTATAAGGAAAATTAATTTGAAATCTATATTATAAGACAGGAGTTATATTCTTTTTTTTTTGGTTATTGTTATTTTTATTTCCAGTTCATAACCATTTCCTATTTGTCACACCCTGTACAGTAAATGTTTTGCTTTTTATTTTTTTAAGCTTTTTATTTGTATAACATATGTATGGGTAGTTCCCCAACATTGATCTTTACAAAGCTTTCCAATACAAATTTTACCCCCAGTCCCCTCCCCTCCCCTAGATGGCAGGAAGTCCACTACATGTTAATAATGTTGAAATGCTTGAGAAGTTATGCAAGAAAAATCCTATCTACAAGAAAAACAAAAGAATCAGAGAAAGGCAACACAATGCAAGCAAATGTCAATAGAGATCATGAAAATGTTACGTTGTGGTCCATATTTCATGTCCCTCTTTCTGGGTGTATATGGTTTTCTTCAGTGAACAATTGGAACTGGTTTGAGACAATTCTTTATTGCAGAGAGCCATGTCCATCAGAATTAATCATCATGTAATACTGTTGTTGCTGTGTATGATGATCTCCTGGTTCTGCTCGTTTCACTCAGCATCAGTTCATGCAAGTCCCTCCAGGCCTCTCTGAAGTCGTCCTGCTGGTCGTTTCTTACAGAGCAATAATATTCCATAACATTCATATACCATAATTTATTCAGCCACTCTCCAATTGATGGGCATCCCTTCAGTTTCCAGTTTCTAGCCACTACAAAAAGGGCTGTCACAAACATTCTTGCACATGTGGGTCCCTTTCCCCAGGAGTTATATTCTTGAGGCTTTGGATTTGTAATGGTAATAAAGCTTGAATATTTCATAATTCCTTCAAAGAACTCCAGGCTCTTGACCAATATGATCTAACTAGGCCTCAAAGATTATTATTTTTATTCAATTTTTTTTTCTTTGTTGAGACAATAGTGTTAAATTTCACAAAATGTGTGACATAAGCTTCCTGCAAAGCCCTGAATTTTAAAGATTTACAAGTGTTGAATTAGAGCGAAAAAGTTAAACAGTTTGTTTTTAGATCATTCTGGAAGTCATTGGGTGTGCCATCAAAGAGATTAGATGAACTTTAGAACTAATGTGATATATTATGAATAGATTTACAGTCAGAATGTTGAATTCCAAGTCTTGCTCTGTCTTTTATTATGTGAACCTACGCAAGTCACTTCTCTGGACTTTAATTTATTCATTTGTTAAAAACAAAAGAGAGCTGGACAGGATGTTTTTAAAGTCCTTTCTAGTTCTTAATTTATGATGTTATGAATTATTTTAATGAAATTGATTAATCAAGTATGTCAAACAACTTACTATTTTTGTCCAAAAACTAGTTGGCAGATGTTTTCATTGAATTAATTATCTATTTGACAGAATAAAAAGAACTGATTGATTATTTTTTTCATATATAGAGACAGATTTTCTTAGGAACACAGGCTTTCCATGTTCTCCTTCTATTCTGTAGTTATTCTGAGTTGTTAATTTGAATTTTTTAAAAATCACTTCTTAATCAAAGTACACTGTACTTTACAAAGATGAAATGGCCACAGTGGGATTTGCCAGTGAAAATGTTAATCCAGGTCCAATTTTTCTCTAAAATAAACTTCTTACAGGTCTCAAAGACTGTCTCTTTACAACTGCAATAATATGGGAAGTCAAATGGTTGTTAGACGAAACAGATTAAATACAGAAAGCTAATCTGAATTATTAAAGAGAAAAAAATGATTTTCCAAAATAACAGGAATTTGGGGGTGGAGCCAAGATGGCGGAGTGAAAGGGTGACTCTTTGCGTCCTCCTCTGAACTTCTCTCAAATCAACAATAAAATAAGCCTCTGAACTGATCTTCAAGTCAACAAATCAGGAAATATTTGGATACTGCTTGCAGATATCTCTGAAAAACTTCACATCAGGTTTGTCTAGCTCGGACAGAGGGATAAACAGAGGACTTTGGTGTCAGAGAACTCTGGTGGAGGCCGGAAGTGAGGTGGGACTCAGCTCAGCTCAGCTCAGCCTGGCAAAAAACTCTAAACTCCAAACTCCAAATTCCAAACACTTGGAGTTTATCTGAGGCACTCGGGACACTCTGCCCTGATTGGGGGCAGGTGTTCTGGCAAACTTGCCTTGTTTAAGGAGTAATTCGGGCTTAGTCCTAGCCCCCACCGGCCCAGCACCTTAAATTAAATCGCCGAAGTGCCTCAGGGCAAAATCTTCAGCCGGCCGTTTCAGCCGTTTTTTTTTTTTCCCCCTACCTTAAAGAGATATTCACGCTGTCTAAAAAAAAAAAAAAAAAAAAAAAAATGAAGAGACAAAAGAGAGCTCTCACCATAGACAGCTTTTACAAAGAGAAAGAGGAGAAGACCCCAGAGCCAAAGGTTCCTTTAGACATAACTCCAGAGGGAATCAGCAAGGACCATCACTGGTCTCAGTTTCAAAAGGCCTTTCTGGAAGATTGCTTAAAGAACCTAATAAAAGAACTGGAGGATAAATGGGAAAATAAATTGAAATTAGTGCAAGAAGGATACAGTATCTTGCAAGAAGGATATGATGCCCTGCAAAAGAGATATGAAAAAGACACCAATCTATTGAAAAATAAAATTAGTGAAGTGGAAAAAGAGTGCAATGAACAAAAAAATTCAATTGGCCAGTTACAAATGGAGCTTAAAAAGGTAACTGAAGAAAACAACACTTTAAAAATAAGAATTGAACAAATGCAAGTGAATGACTCAATAAGACTTCAAGAATCAGTCAAACAAAAACAAAAAAATGAAAAATTAGAAGAAAATATGAAATATCTCCTAGGAAAAACAACTGACTTGGAAAATAGATCTAGAAGAGATAATATAAGGATTATTGGACTTCCTGAAAGCCATGATGAAAAAAAGAATCTAAACACTATCTTCCAGGAAATCCTGAAAGAAAACTGCCCTGAGATTGTAGAATCAAAGGGCAAAATCACCATTGAAAGAATTCACCGATCACCTCTGGAAAGAGACCCCAAAATTAAAACCCCAAGGAATATCGTGGCTAAATTTCAGGACTATAGCACCAAGGAAAAGATTCTGCTAGCAGCTAGAAAGAAACAATTCAAATACCGAGGTTCAATAATTAGAATCACACAGGATCTGTCAGCCTCCACATTGAAGGATTGAAGGGCCTGGAACCAGATATTCCGAAGGGCAAAGGAACTTGGATTACAGCCAAGAATATCCTATCCAGCTAGAATGAGCATTATCCTCCAGGGAAGAAGATGGTCATTCAATGATATAGGTGAATTTCACCTATTTCTAATGAAAAGACCAGATCTGAACAAGAAATTTGACATCCAAACACCGAACTCAAGAGATGCATAAAAAGGTAAAAAGGAAAGGACTCTTGAGAACTTTATTTCTACTAGGGGGATGCTTAAAGTTTGGGGGTATAATTAACTAGATATTACTTTGATAATATGAAAAAGAGAACTAGAGGGGGAAAGGTTGTCATACTGGGGAAAAGAGGGAAAAAGTGGTAAAATAAGATCTAAAAAAAAAAAGAGGCAAAATAACAGGAATTTTAAAAATCTTGGTTATCTGGCAATTTACTTCAATTACCCATTTTTATTTTGCTTGCATATATACAGCCATAAGGACAAAAGTAGATTTTGCTATTACTTTTGCACTCTAAGAATCTGTGGTTATTCCTTCTGTGATCTTATTCAAGATAATAGCAATAATTAGAACTCTCCTATTTTGGAAATATTTACAGTTTACAAATCAATACCTCACAACAATCCTGTAATAGACAGTACAAATATTACTGTTTCCATTTGATAAATAAGGAAACTGAATCTCAGAGGACAAGTTACTTTTCCAAAGTCACTCACCTACTATATTTTAGGTTCTTAGATTTCAAGTACAGGCATTTTTCCAGTACACCAGTTTTCATGAGTTACTGTGTTAAAAAAAAAGATGGTGGCAAACCTTTTGGAGATGAGTCTCTTTGAAGGTAGCCAAGTAGGTCCTTGGACAGTAGACCTATAGACTATTACAGGAACTGTATTTAAAGAATTTATAGCTGGGGAAAATTTGTAAGAGTTAAAGCTGTACCAGCATAGTCTTTGAGAATCATCAGAGTAGGTCTTTGAGTGAAAATCCTTTTGTTACATTTGAATATACTACTCATCACTGAATAGTTCATATATATGACATCAATGGGCTTTATTTCACTGAAATTCAACTTGAAAACTACACAGATAGGCTACATTTAATGTGTCTTATAAACCACGGATAAGTGTTGAACTCCAGTTTAGGTTGTTGAGATGTTAAATGTCTTGGAACTTAACTGTTTCTTTAGTTTGGCAATGCAGAATTCCATGAAACTATCAACTTATTCTTACAATGACTGTGTAGGAAATGTTACCAGGGATTTCTGGTTCTTGTTTAATTATTCTTTCAATTGGACTGGTCTTTTGAATACACTGACCCATCTCATTAAAACTCTTTTGGATCTAAATAGGCTTAGAGAAGTTTCCATATGTTTAATATTTCAAAACAACTCATACATTCTTTTAGAACAGTTTATTCATTTTTAATTGAACATAAACTTTTGTTGCTATGACCAAAAGTAGAGTTAGTTAAATGTTTATTTTAAAATACTGTGATATACAATAATACAGCAATATTTGTTTAGATCATCTGATTTGGAAAATCATTAAACATTTTTCTTAGAAGTCAAGGTCATATCAAAACCTAAAGAAGCAAACATTCTTTTTCCAAACCCTTAAATATTAATACTGATGGCATATTTGATATTTTAATTTGATGTCTATGCATACATATAGGGGGTGAAATTCTGTGATCAAATCTCTAAACAATGTTATTTCATTTTGAAAAGGTCTTTAAAAGTTCAAGCTAGGTTATTATTTAAAGTAGAAAGTCCTATTGGATAAAAGGTTACAAAATAATCTTTAGTTTTAGATTTTGAAATATGAGCTTTCTTTATAAGTATACAATACATTTTACTGTTTTTTTCCAATCCTTTTCTTATGGATACATAAGAATTAAATACTATCATTGACTGTATATTCTGTTAAAAAGAGTGATATGATACAGTATATGTTCTTTTTCTGGAGTTGAATATAATTTACATTTAATTAAACAGGTATAGATATGTATCTATATTACATACACACACATGTACAAATGTGTATATGTGTACATACACAGTTCCTAATATGTGAAAAGTACTTTTTTTTAGGTTCTGGGGATAAACACAAAGGAAAAATGATTCAGTCTCCTGCAATCAAGTACCTTGTAATCTAGTAGGGAAATAAATTATGTTTGCAAATTACTATAATATAGGGAAGAATGTGATAAAAATGTAGGGGAAGGCAAACCACTAATTATGATAAGCATAAAGTTTGATATCCTACTTTCGTACAAGATGTTTTTCCATGTCTAGAAGGCACATTCTTTTTTATTTTTTGTCTCTTAAAATCTTCAGCTTCCTTCTTTCAAGGCTCAACCCAGATTCTGTCCCCTTTCAGATGGCTTTTGACATACTGCATTTTAGACTTCCTTCCGGGGGTGGAGCCATGGTGGCGGAGATCAGACAGGATTCTCTGTAACCTCCTCTAACCTTCCCTCAAACCAACAAAATATGAAGCCTCTAGACTGATTCTGAAGCAAAAAAAATCCACAATATCCGGAGAACAACATGATTCTAGAAGAAGATACTCTGGAAGAACCTCAAAACAGGTCTGTTTTAATGGGGTAGGGGGTGGCCTACTGAACCCAGACTGCAGCACAGGGAGACCGGGGCAGGGAGCTGGAGCAGGGAGCTGGAACAGGAGTCAGAACAGGAGTGGGAGCGTTGTGCTTTTCACACACCTGGGAGTCTTCTGCAAGCCTCTTGAAACAATTTGTCCTGATTGTGGGCAGGTGGTTTGGAGGGTCTGCCTTTTGAGGGGGATAGATTGTGAACCACTGAACCCCTGATGAGCATCGTAACTAGCTGCCATTACACAGCACCTTAAAGCAATCAATCAAACAACAGGTCTGATAAGCACCAGAAATAATTCAATCAGCGGAGCTGCCCAGCCCCTGACAATTCATTCAGCAGAACTGCCCAGTTCCTGAAATAACTCAATCAGCAGAACTGCCCCAGGGCAAATTAAAGCAGCTGTCCCACCTTTGCCCTAAACAGACCTCATACCTTTAAAAAAAATAAATAAAAAACCAAAAAGAGCTCTCACCATAGACAACTTTTATGGAGAGAGGGAAGAACAGGCCTCAAATCCTGAGGCCCCTAAAGGTAAAGCAACTCCAGAAAAAGCCCCAAAGAGAGACATAAACTGGTCTCCATGTCACAAGGCTTTCTTTGAAGATTGCATAAAGAATCTTGAAAGAGAGTTAGAAGAAACATGGGGAAAAGAAATGAGATCACTGCAAAATAAAATAGAAAAAATGGAAAAAGAATGCAATGAACAAAAAAATGTAATTGGTCAATTGCAAAAGGAACTAAAAACAGTAACTGAAGAAAATAAGACATTAAAAATTAGAATCGAACAATTGGAAATTAATGACTCATCAAGACTTCAAGAATCAGTTGAACAAAAACAAAAAAATGAAAAGATAGAGAAAAACATGAAATATCTCCTAGGAAAAACAACTGACCTGGAAAATAGATCTAGGAGAGACAATCTAAGGATTATAGGGCTTCCTGAAAGCCATGATGAAAAAAAGAACCTAGTCACTATCTTCCAGGAAATCATAAAAGAAAACTGCCCTGATATTTTACACCCAGAAGGCAAAATACTCCTTGAAACAATCCACCGATCACCTCCTGAAAGAAACCCAAAAATTAAGTCCCCCAGAAATATCGTGGCTAAATTCCAGAACTATTATACCAAGGAAACGATATTACAAGAAGCCAGAAAGAAACAATTTAAATATCGGGGAGCTACAATTAGGATCACACAGGACCTAGCAGCTTCTACTTTGAAGGATCGAAGGGCCTGGAATCAGATATTCCAAAGGGCAAAGGAACTTGGATTACAGCCAAGAATAAGTTACCCAGCTAGAATGAGCATTATCTTCCAGGGAAGAAGATGGTCTTTCAATGATATAGGAGAATTTCACCTATTTCTCCTGAAAAGACCAGAACTGAACAAAAAATTTGATCTACAAACACAGAACACAAGAGAAACATAAAAAGGTAACAAGAAAAAATAACTCTTGAGAACTATATTTATGTTATAGATACTTATAGAATGAGGGTTGATTTTATGAATCGATTATTACATTATGATTATGATATGATTACTGTGATTTTATGATTATTATCATATGATTACTGTGATTTTATGATTATTATTATATGTTTATTGTGATTTTATGAATCTTATGATATGATAAATTGAAAAAGAAATTAGAGGTAGAAAAGGGATAACACTGGAAGAAGAGGAAAAGGAGGTAAAATAAGGGAAATTACATCACATGTAGAGGCAAAGAAAACCTATAATGATTGAGGGGAGAAAAGGGAGGGGAATGAGAATTGGGTTAATCTCCATCTCATCAGATTTTGCTCATAGGGAATAATAGACGTACTTATAAGGAAACTGGAGGGAAAGGGGGGGAAAAGGGGGTGGGTGGGGCTCTAAAGGGGAAGGATTGTTTGAGGGAAGTGGTTTTCAAAAGCAAAATAGTAGGGAGGAGGGAAAGGGGATAAGAAAGAGAAAAGCATAAGCTAGGGTAAATAAGATGACAGGAAATACAGAATTAGTTATTTTAACTGTGAATGTGAATGGAATGAACTCTCCCTTAAAGCAGAAGCAGATAGCAGAGTGGATTAAAAACCAGAATCCAACAATATGTTGTATACATACTGCATTTTAATCCTAATCTCAATATACTTCCAATACTATCCCTAGTTAAGTGTTCTCTCCACCCTCAAATTCTGTACTATTTATTTACTTTTTGCATTACCCCATAGAGCATAAACTTCCTGAAAATGAAAACTGTTTTTCATTTTTGTGGTTGTATTCCCAGTGTCTAGTATGACAACTTTCATATTATAAGCAACTAGTTATGGTACGTTGAATGTCCTTTTCATTCATGGTACTAGGCATTTGTTAATGAAAATGAAGCTTTTGATTTTGAACAAGAGCATAATATTTATTACCAAAAGGAAAGAAAGGACCTATTTCTTATAATATTTTATTAAAGTAATAATAAAAGAAATATTAATATTTCTTCTTAACAATTCAATAGGTTTTATGACCTGTTAAATCAGTGTGATTATGTAGGAATTATGAATCTGTCATGATAAAATTGTTGCTTTATTTTAGTTAATTTTTGAAATATTATTATGGGAGAAAGGATTCCTAGGCTGAAGATCACATGATTACTGCTGCACAGAATGAAGCTGTCACCAATTTTTACCTTTTCCTACCAAAGGGTAATTTACCGAACAAAATATTAGAAATATATAATGAATTAGGAAGGATTTTAGTGCCATATATCCTTTTTGCAAAAGAACTCCATGTTCCAAAGGAATGTTCTCTTTCAGAAATTATGATCCTACGTGAACTGTTATTTTAAAACCCTTGAGATTTTCTTCCAGTATAGCATTTTGTCAGTCCTACATCTACTAAACTATATTTCTTTGTCTATAGGCTCTGCTTGAGGTGGTTAATGATCTTTTTGAAGAACAAACTGACCTGGAGAAAATTGTTAAGAAAATCATGCATCGGGCCCAGACGCTATTAAAATGTGAACGCTGTTCAGTTTTGCTCTTAGAGGACATTGAATCACCAGTAAGTGGCCTTCTAGATTCCATACATATTTGAGCAGGTATATTAATGGGATAAAGCTTGGGCTATTTGCAATTGAGCTCTTGCACCTGAGCCTTGAATCATCTCTTCATAATGATACTGTATTTGAAAAAAAAAATGCAGTCTTACTATTGTACAATCTATAATACAAAAACTAGTGAGGGAACTTTGCTCACAAAGTAAAAATTTTCCCCTTGTAAATTTTTAGTCAAAATGATGTAATCTCTTGGGTATTTAAAATGCCTACTCCTGAGGTATCTACCTGGGCAAATAGTATTTTTCTCAAGCTCTGGGATTTTGGTACAAGAAGATGACTAGATAGGGATATTTTGACAAGGGTGAAGGGAGGAGGCAGGGAAAAAGAAAAGGATGTCTGGATTATTATTAAATGAACTTAACTATCCTTGGGGTGGGGGGAGGAGGAGGGAGAGAGTTGAAAGGATGAATGGGAGTGCCTATTCCTCAAAACTACATATGAATGAAGAACTTTGCCTCACTTAAGTCTGAATGGAGTAGCTCTTTAAAAGGGCCTCTAAACCCAGTACTTAACAGCACTTAAGATCAAGAGCTCAGGTTTGGTTTTGTTTTGTTTTGTTTTCTGTTCCTTATGTTTATTTTACAGTCCAGTGGATCTGTCCAATAATTTTAATCACTTCTTTTTATACTTCTTTTGGCTCATTTATGCATTACTTCCTTTTCTTTGCTTAGCCAAGTAAAGCAAATGTATGCATTTTAATCTCCTAAGGCAATAGTATCTACTGTTCTCTATTTTCATGGATCCTGTCATTGTTGCTTGCTTAAAAATATTAAGATTGGATATTCCCTTCTTGGCCAGGCAAGGCCTATTCAGGGTCAAATATCATCCACAACTGATTCCAAATATTCTACAGATTGAGATAGCCCAGGCAAGAAAATAAAGGACAGCCAACATAATTAGAATTTTGAGAGCCTTTATTAGGGACTGGACCCTCTAGTAGAGTCCAGCCCTGAGCCTTGGGAGGAGCACACCTTTAAAGTCCTTGGCTACCCCCTAGGTTACATTTGACATTGACATATCACTTACAATGGGGAGATAACAAGATATGGGAAATACAGTGGAAAACTCCTATATGCATAGACTGTAGACCAGACTTAGGCAAACATTTTTCAGGTATTCAAAAGACTCTTGACCCACCAGAGATTTCCAGAGAGATTCCAGGGCCTTATGACCCAAATGTCCTGAGAGATTCCAAAGCCCTATAACCCAGATGTGGGGCCCAGTCTTCTGTCCATTTCACAGATGATTAACAAGCAAACTTTGACCTGTTGATTTAGATCTGATCTGCTCTTCCATTTATTAGGTAATATAGTAGTACCTCTGCTCTTGGAGGCTTACTATATTGATGCCAGACTTAAAGCAGACTCTGATGGGTATAGTCCATTGCAGCTCAGATACCCAAAGCTCAAGCCATTTGCCACATTCTCCATTTCTGATAAATGGCAATCTAGGCATATGCCAGCACGTCCCCCATGATTGATTGCATTTTGTGTTGCCCAAGACTCAAAGGATATTTTCTGTGTGGGCAATTGTGGCAGCTACATAATAATACCTATACCTGTGTGGAGGGAGAGAAATATGTAGTATGTGACTTCCTTAGTTATCAAATCATTTCATTAGTGACTGAGGAGCCTGTAAGCAGTCAAGCAAAATAGAGAAATGATGCAGGCAAAAGGTCTTTTTCCCTTGGCTCATCAGGGGATAATATTTCTTCCAAGGAGAAAATCAAATCCATTGCTCTTAGGTATGTGCTTACCTTACTTGAGTGTTATGAGGATCACCTTCAGATTTTATCAAGAGTCTTTGGCTGCTGAATTAAAATAGTGCTATAAATGCAAAACAATAATAAAATTAATGACTGTCATCAATTTAACAACAGAGAAGTTAAATTGTCTAAGCTGTTGGTAGCAATTTAATATACTTGCTGAGAACTTTCTCCAAAGGGCTGGAATAGTTTAGCAATTAAGAGTCCCTCCAATGTCCCTTAGAGATCTATACTTGACTGCACTTTGTTTAGAAAAGATAATTGCTTTTGGACTTCAGAAATATTTTCTTCAGAGTATACCAATAGTACAGGAAAGTTTTGAGATTTCACTGAAGCTTAAGAACTGACTTCACAAAGATTTTTTTAAAAAATATATTTTATATATATTATATATATGTATATGTATGTATGTATGTATGTGTATGTGTGTTCAAAGGTATATCCCTCATAACAAACTTACCTTTCTGTCTAATCTGTAATAAACAGCTCTGGATAACAACTTACAGAATTTTATTGAGAGCTTAACATATAAAAATTGAAGTTTTTGCTAAAAAAATGCAAATCTAAAATGTTCAGTGGTCTCTGGCTTTCTTTTTTTGTTGTTGTTGAGGCAATTAAAGTTAACTGACTTGCCCAGGGCCACACATAGGAAGTGTTAAGTGCCTGAGACCAAATTTGAACTCAGGTCCTCCTGACTTGAGGGCTGGTGCTCTATCTACTGCACCACCTAGCTGCCCCAATTTCTTTTTCTTTTTCTTTTTTTGCTTTTTGCTAAGACAATTGAGGTTAAGTGACTTGCCCAAGGAGACACAGCTAGGGAATGTGAAGTGTCTGATACCAAATTTGAACTTAGGTCCTCCTGACTTCAGGGCTGGTTCTGTATCCACTGCACCACCTAGCTGGCTTTCTAGCACAAAAAGACAACAACAAATTTTTAAGAAACTAGCTGTGGAGCTACTTATAGATAAAATTATATTGATTATATCAAGCCCCGGAATATCAGAGCTTTCTGAATGAAATTCACAATCATTCAAAAGAGTTTGGCTTATCTGTCTGCTTGGAAAGACCAAATAGAGAAAAAAAATCCTTGTTGTTCAAACTACAATATGCAATTGAACTGAACACCTATAGACGCCCCCCATCAACATAAGCAACTTGAATAGATATTGCAGAGATAAGAAATTGAGTCCATAATTGAATAGAGGGAGAGAGCAGGCTGTATTGCTCTTGGAAATTTTCAGGGTTCTTTTAATGATCCCAAGTTTCTCCTTGAAACAAAGATCCATATGTTTTTGTTTTTGTTTTTGTTTTTTTTTCTGATACCAACATTATTCTTGCAGTGCCTAAAGAATTGAAGATAATTCAAAGGATGTTGGAGAGACATTGTTCATTCAATTATTTCAGTCATATATGACTCTTCATCACCTTTTGGGTTTTCTTGGCAAAGATATTGGAATAGTTTGCTATTTCCTTCTCTAGCTCTTTTTACAGATGGGAAAACTGAGATAAGCAGGATTTATCTAGTAAGTATTTGAAGTAAAATTTGAACTCAGATTTTCCTGACTCCAGGCCAGACACCCTATTCACTGCATCATCTAATTGTCTTCATTGAGACTTACATGGGGACTTTGAGCTTGCTTAACTTGTTACAAATAAAAAGTTACAAAAGAGTAGTAATTAAGTAGTTAAGGATGATATCATGAAAATGAATGAACTGGTCAAAAAGGGAGAATGAGAGATTAGAGATGGACAAATCATGCATTGTCCTGATATTCTTGAAAGTATTGAAGAAATTTGCCTCTGTGCCAAGTGGACCTTCAGTGATGATCTTATTTGGAGACACGTTCAAATTGCCAAGAGATCACAGATCCATTTGTGTATTTAAGCTGTGGAAACTTTGATTCACTAGGTGTTAATTAAAGACTTCTTATTAAGGGCAAAGTTTTCTTTCTTAAAATATAGACATTTAAATGAAAGTTGACCAGTCAATAATTATCTTATTATCTTTATGGTCTCTATTTGCTCACTTACCTTCAATCTCTCCCACTCTACTAGTAAAGACAAAATTCTTGCCTATTGAGATATATAGACATAGACATTGATATGTAAATTAGCCAGTCAGTAAATAAGCAGCAAATTGACTTTGTCATTCCTACTTTCTTATTTGTTTTTGTTGTTGTTTTTTTGGTGAGGCATTTGAGGTTAAGGGACTTGCCCAAGGTCACACAGCTAGGAGGTCTTAAGTGTCTGAGGTCAAATTTGAACTCAGGTCTTCCTGACTTCAGGGCTGGTGCTCTATCCACTGTGCCACCTAGCTGCCTCTTCTTATTTGTTTTCAATCTCTCCCTACCTACTGGTTTCTTCTTTACTGCCTATATATATTCCCATGTTTTCCTCATCCTCAAAAAACCCTCACTTGATCCTTCCATTCCACTAGTTATTTTTCCATATCTCTCCTCCTTTTTGTAGTTAAATGGTTTGAGAAAGTAATTTATAGTCAATGCCTTCATTTCCTTTCCTCTTTCTCCTTCACTCTCTAAGATGTGTCTTCTGACCACATCATTCAGCTGAAATATTCACTTCAAAGTTACCAGTGATTTTTAAATGACCACATCAAAGGGCTTTTTCTCAGTCCTCAGCTTTCTTAACTCCTCTGCTGTCTTTGACACTGTTAACCATCCTTTTCTCCTGGAAACTCTCTAGCCTATAGATTTTCATTTCAGTACTTGTTTTCCTCCAAACTTGGTGGATGTCTTGTACTTCTATGCCCAATTTATATTACATCTCTTATATATACTTCCCTCTTCTCTAACAGTCACCACTCAAATCTAGGCCATCATCATCTCATACCGGGACTATTACAATAGCCTTCTGGTTGATTTCTCTGCCTTGAGTCTCTCCCCATTCCAATCTATTCTCTCAGCTGTCAAAGTGATCTTACTGAAGTAAAGATTTATCTATATCACATGACCTCTTTTTCCCCCATTCAATAAACTTCAGCAGCTTTCTATCACCTCCAGGATCAAATAAAACATCTCTGCTTGGCATTCAAAGTACATTATAACCTGGCCCCTTACACCTTTCAGTCCTCTTATACTTTACTCTCCACCTTTCCCTTCATCTAATGACAATGGTCTCCTGTCTTACTAGACACTCCCTTCCTGACTACTCATTTTTCACTGTCCTCATTCCGGGAATTTTCTCCTTTTCCATTTCCACCTCTTGACTTCTCTGGTTTCCTTTAAAACTCAGTTAAAAATTTCACTTTCTACCTTTCCCGATCCCCCTTAATTCTTGTGCTTCCTCTATGCTGATTATCTATAATTTATCTTGTGTATATGTTATCTGTACATAATTGTTTGCAATTGTTAGAAGGAGAGCTCCTTGAGAGCAGAGATTTCCCACCCACCCCACTTTGTTTTACCAGCAGTTAGCACAGTGCTTGGTACATAGTAGGAATTTAGTAATTGCTTATTGATTGACTAATTTAATTAAGTGACACATAACCAATAAGCCCTGGTGAGAACCCATGCTCTTCTAACTCTGAGATCAGTTTTCTACCCAGCAACCATAAATATAATTGGAAAATGCTGATCATCTCCTTCATTCTCTTGCCTAAAGCAAGATTTATGCACTCATGCTTCAGTCATTGTTTTACCCAACTTAGTTTAAGTGAATTAGAATGAAGTTTCCACTACACAGGAAACTGTTCCATAGCAAATAAATAACAATATTAGGATTTTTTTTTTGATTTTAGCCTGATATTCCTTGTGCTTAATGTTTTTTTTTTCTTTTTCACATCTATTACTATCTCATGGATCTAAGTAAACTCCTATCACTTCTCTTTAATGTCTTTCAGTTCATTTATATATTATTATTAACCTTTCTGTTTTTGCTTTGTTAGGAAAGGCAAATGCAGCCTTTCTAGTCTTCCCTTTTAAGGCATTGTTTCTGGCGTGGTATTTACTGACATCATCTTTTCTTGAGCTGTGATGGCTGCCACCAAGTTTTGTGCTTCCCCTAGAATTCTCTCAAGAATTTGATATGTTGTATGATATCCCAGGGTCAAACTAAAACTTCTTTGGATTAGAGTTGCAGATATTAACTCACTAGCTTCCCCTTCTGATTTTTCAAAGCTTCCACCTCTTCTTAGATTTGGACTTCCTGTCACTGAGATTCTGCCAGGAAAAACAAAACAAAACAAAACAAAACAAAACAAAACAAAACAAAACAAAACAAAA
>JAJPUD010001313.1:37569-96435 GCA_023553655.1 Myrmecobius fasciatus | reverse complement strand
AACAAAACAAAACAAAACAAAACAAAACAAAACAAAACAAAACAAAAAAACAGCTTTCCAGTTTCTCTCCTGCCATGATATCTCTAAAATAAAAACCTACTCTTCCTTTATGTTTTCTACAGATTTTTTTTTCTTTCATGTACTACAGGGCCTAGAGAGGCTTTAAGATAACAAACCAAATAGAAAAAAAAATCACAAAGTGAAGTAAAAAGCTAGCCTTAAACTTTCATATTATTGCAGAGGAAATAGATCTAAAGATCTCTCAGCTCCTCACTATTGACTGTCCCCTTTTTGAAGCTAGTTCTTCTCCCCAGAGTCAAATGGATTCAACTGAATGGTAGTTCAACTATAGCTCCTAGACTTCTAGATGGCAATATGATAGGGAAAGCTGCTGTATTTCTCATCCATTCCTGAATCTGTTTCCCACTCTTGCCTCCAAGTGAAGAGTCCCTGATTTACCAAAGAAGCATCATTATCTGGCATCTCAGATATTTCTTCCATTAGCATCAAGCCTTCTTTCAAGGACTTAAGGAATTATCTCTTGCCTTTTTTTTTTTTTTAATAATCCAGTTTACCACAGTACCTGTCATGTAGCTCAGGCTTATAAATGTTTTTTGACTGACTAATCAAGTCCTTATAGCTGGAGAAGAATGACAAATTGTAAGGCAGGGTTTTGGCACCACAATTAAGTTGGTTCATGAAATATAAAGCATAATAGGAAGGAAAAAAAGCATAATAACAGTACAAAAATAATTAGAAGTCTACAAAAATGATGAATATAAACAATACATGGGAGGTATGAGAAAACTAATAAGAACTCATGCTATGTGAAATAGGATCTGAAAAACAATATACCCAGTGATTATAACAATAACTGAATACTGTATAATCGAGTGGTTGATCTTGGTACTGAAGAACACAAATGAAAATGAATATCCCTTCTTTCTTTGCAGTAGTGGGGAACTATAAAAAATGGAAGTGGAACAGTACACACATACTATTGAACTTACTTGATGTGTTATATAGTTTTGTTCATTGCTAAAAGAATGACTGTGGGATGCGGGAGAACAGAGGGATATGTTGAGAAATAAAAGTAGTATAAAAACAAGAGCCAGCAATAAAAAAGAATTAGAAGAAATAAGAAGATATCTTAGGGTTTTTTAAGTGCTAAAAAGCACTTTCATAAGCTATTTAACTTTAACTGCCTATCTCATTTTATAGAGAGAACATTCCTGTTATTATTTTAGAAGACTGTCTCAATGGCAGAACCAGCTCTAGAAGTAGACAAGGTTGTAGAGGGGAAGGGAGAAGGCAGGGGAAGGTAACACATAGCATACAATTTTCAGAGACATGCAATTTTTTTTAATTAAAGCTTTTTATTTTCAAAACATATGCATGGATAATATTTCAACATTGATTCTTGCAATGTTGTTCCTTTTGTTCCAAATTTTCTATTCTTTCCCCTACCCCCTCCCTTAGATAGCAAGTAATCCAATATATGTTATACATGTTAAAATATATGTTAAGTCCAATATATGTAAACATATTTGTACAATTATCTTGCTGCACAAGAAAGATCAGATCAAAAAGGAAAGAAAATGAATAAGAAAACAATGAAAATGAACAACAAAAAGAGTGAGAATGTTGTAATGATCCACATTAAGTTCCCACAGTCCTTTCTCTGGGTGCAGATGGCTCTTTTCATCATGAGATCATTGAAACTGGCCTCAATCATCTTATTGCTGGAAATAGTCATGTCCAACAGAATTGATCATCGTATAATATTGTTATTGCCGCATACAATGATTAAGTTGTCTTAATTTGCATTTTTCTGATTAATAGTAATTTAGAGCACCTTTTCATATGACTAGAAATGATTTCAATTTCTTCATTTGAAAATTGTCTTTATATTCTTTGACCATTTATCAATGGAAGAATGGCTTGAATTCTTATAAATTTAAGTCAATTCTCTATATATTTTAGAAATGAGGTCTTTATTAGAACCCTTAAATATAAAAATGTTTTCCCAATTTATTGCTTCCCTTCTAATCTTGTCTGCATTAGTTTTGTTTGTATAAAACCTTTTGAACTTAATATAATCAAAATTATCTATTTTGTGATCAATAATGATCTCCAGTTCTTCTTTGGTCACAAATTCCTCCTCCACAGATCTGAGAGGTAAATTATCTTATGTTCTTCTAATTTGTTTATAATATCATTCTTTATGTCTAGATCATGAACCCATTTTGATCTTATCTTGGTATACAGTGTTAGGTATGGGTCAATGCCTAGTTTTTGCCATAATAATTTCCAACTTTCCCAGCAGTTTCTGTCAAATAGTGAGTTCTTATCCCAAAAGCTGGGGTCTTTGGATTTGTCAAACACTAGATTACTATAGTTATTGACTCTTTTGTCCTGTGAACCTAACCTATTCCATTGATTGATTACTTTATTTCTTAGCCAGTATCAAATAATTTTTATGACTGCTGCTTTATAATATAGTTTTAGGTCTGGCACAGCTAGGTCACTTTCCTTGGCATCTTTTTTCATTAATTCCCTTGACATTTTTGATCTTTTGTTTTTCTAGATGAATTTTATTATTATTTTTTCTAGATTCATAAAATAATTTCTTGGGAGTTTAATTGGTATGGAATTAAGTAGATTAACTGAGAGAATATTGTCATTTTTATTATATTCACTTGGCATACTCATGAACACTTGATTTTTTCCCCAACTTAGTAGATCTGACTTTATTTGTGTGGAAAGTTTTTTGTAGTTGACATGCAATTTTTTGAACTTGCAAAAGGTACATAAGTGCCAGGATATGGTTTTGAGATCACTACTTCCTGAGTACAAGGGAAGTGGCCAAAAATCTCAGGAAAATCCCTCTTCCCAAGAATGACTGTAATTCTTTACTGCCACCTGTTATCAAGGTACTTAAATTGCAAGAAATAATTTTGTTAATTGAAATTAACAACCAAAATACTGTAATCTTCCAAATAAATATCAAAAATAAGTTGCTTAGCTTTATGATGTTGATCTATTTATCTTTTCTACCCCCTCAAATTACCACCACCCACTCATCCTTTCAATGTAATAACAGAATGGTAGGAATTCTCAAAGTGGAAATCACTTTGCCAATTTTATTGGAAGACTGATTAGTCCCAAATTATTCCCAAATACTTTGGAATAGTCATGTATAAATCAGGGTGGATTCAGGTCTATTAAATTCAACAAGCAATTCCTAAGTGCCTATTAAAACTCTAAAATGGGGTTGGGGAGAGTAGGACACAAGTGAAACGACTGAATGACTTCCATAGGTACTCAGGGTTAAGAACTGGGTGCACTAAAGCACTGAATGAAACAGGCTCTGCTTTCGGGAAGTTCATAAAAGTATAGACAAAAGAATACAAAGTAATTTAAAGTGGAAGGTAACATTAAAAATTCAGAGAGGAAAGGAAGCATTAAAAAAGAAGAAGAAAAAAAAGGAGAAGAAGAGGAAGAGGAAGGAAAAGAAGAAGAAGAGGAAGAAAGAAGAAGAAGAAGAAGAGGAAGAAAGAAGAAGAAGAAGAAGAAAGAAAGAAAGGAGAAGAAGAAGAGGAAGGAAGAAGAAGAGAAAGAAAGAAGAAGAGGAAGAAAGAAGAAGAAGAGGAAGAGGAAGAAAGAAAAAGAGGAAGAAAGAAGAAGAGGAAGAAAGAAGAAGAAGAGGAAGAGGAAGAAAGAAAAAGAGGAAGAAAGAAGAAGAGGAAGAAAGAAGAAGAGGAAGAAAGAAGGAGAGGAGGAAAGAAGAAGAGGAGGAAAGAAGAAGAGGAAGAAGAAGAAAGAAGAAGAAGAGGAAGAAAGAAGAAGAAGAGGAAGAAAGAAGAAGAAAGAAGAGGAAGAAAAAGGAAGAAAGAAGAGGAAGAAGAGGAAGAAAGAAGAGGAAGAAGAAGAAAAAAGAAGAGGAAGAAAGAAGAGGAAGAAGAAGAAGAGAGGAGGAGGAGAGAGAAACAGAAAGACAGAGAGTGAGAGAGTGACAGAAAGAGAGACAGAAGGAGAGACAGACAGACAGAGACAGAGGGAGAGGAAGGAAGGAAGCTAGGCAAACAGGCAGGCAGGTCTTGAATAGAAGGTTATGTGGTGCTTTGAAGGAAATGGAGCATTTTAAATGGCAAAGAGAAAGTGCAGTTGGGATATGGGTTGGGGTCAGAAGGGGCAGCATTTTGCAGAAAAGATGAATATAGAAAATAGAGATGTCCCTTAAGTTCTTTGATAGGGTATCAGAAGAATTGTCTCATGGAAAACTTGCATTTGGAGAATACCTGAAAATTAGTTATTTTGTAGACCATTCCTGTTTTCTTTCTGGTGGTGGGAACATGTAGTTGAGAACAGATGGGGGTGGAGGGAGTTGTTTTTAAATTAAAAGAATTACAAACAGACCAGCCACAGTTTGATAAACATCCAAAAAAAAAAAAAAAAAAAAAAAAAAAGACTTCCTCCTATGGATCCTTTCCAAAGAACAAGAAGATGACGTTATTTTGTTTTCTCTGCTTTGGCTAGTATGCTAATTTCCTCAGGTTAAAATATGCCAGTGCTAACTGGAAGCCAGAGATGCTTAAAGTCATTTGTCCTGTTTCCCTGACCTATAAATTGCTTTTAAAGTTTGACTTTTTATCATTAAAAAAATAAGTAGCATTCAGAAGAAAACATTTTAAATCATGGCTATTTAGAACATTCAAGAGGGAATTCAGAATCCACAATGCTCCAATCAGATTTGAGGGCATATGAATAAATTATAAAGCTTGTGAAACCAGGAAACTAATAGCAGCGATGAGAACTAAGCACACAGAAAGAATTAGACTTTCCTTTTTTCTTTTTCTTTTTTTCTTTCTTCTCTCTATGCTTGTTATGACTTTTTCTTTGGTAAGAACTTTCTCTTATCACTATAGAATCAGGCAAAATCATCCTCAAATGACACCAGGCTTTGTTCCTTTTCAACACATTTCATATTGTATTTTTAAACTCAGTTTAGAGAATATTCTGTTGAATAGAATCTTGTAAATGTTCTCATTGTAAATCATCTTCCATAATGATGCATTATTTTCATCAGGTTCTTTATACAAAAATCACCTGTTATTAATCCAGGCACTATGAGGGCTGATTGATGGTGTGATTTAAAAAGCAAACAAAGGCCTGTCTATCTCCAAAAATATTGTTACTCACGTACAGTCTCTTATACATACACCAATCTACTATAATCCCTGAAATTCCCACCGTTTGTGTCACTGTGTCTCCAGGAGAGGCTACTATTTAAATGATAGTGTGTTGCCTAAGAGGGGTAACATATTAACAATAGTTAATATATATAATAACATATATATTATATAGTAATATAATATATATATATATATAATATAATATACTATTAAGTGCCCAAGAATATAACCCATACTATACTCTCACACTGCTGTATCCTATCCCATATTTGGAAGTCTCCAGTTCCTGATTGGGGAGAGTTCATCAAAACTAAGTGACCCCTACAGCCATCTTCTTGCCATGCTTTTGTGTCCCATCTTCTGATTCTGACTAGGCAATCCAACTCTTGCTCTGGGACTTTGGGCTTCTGAGTGGTAAGAGTTCAACATATCTATAAGGACTATAATAATCAGCCTATCTTCCTCCCCATGATCATTCCCTTTCCAGTTTTTGTTCTAGGAATGGTAATCAAATCAATACTACCACTCCTAGAAAGCTTGTTATTTGCCCTGTGATTCCACTTACTATCTTTGTGACTTCTCAGACCAAAACATTCCCTGGTCACAACTCTCCTCTATGTGTTGTTTTCTCTTATTAGAATGTAAGCTCTTGGAGAATCTCTTGTGGAGGAGGGAATCTAAGATGGCAGGGGCTGGGGGAGAGAAGTAGCAACTCACCTGATCTCTCCTCCAAACCATTCTGAACACTTTAAAATAATGTCATAAAACAATTCATGGAGCAGCAGGACCTATAGAAGAATGGGGTGAAATAACTTCCATCCAAATATAGCTTAAAGGTCAGCAGGAAAGGTTTATTGTACCAGGGTGAGAGTGAAGCATAATCCAGCACAGACCATTCCAGCAGAGCCCCAGCCCCAGCAAACCAGAAGTAGGACTTGGAACCTACTGAATTATCAGTAGCAGCTGATGTGTCTAGAACTCTTAGTTACAGATGGTAAGGAGGTCTAACAACTGACCAGAAGATTACAGAATTCTCTTTGCTAGCTCTTTGGGATCTCTTTCAGGTGGTAATCATTGAATTCTTTCAATTTCTATTTTATCTTCTGCCCATACTCAGATCTAGGTCACAGTCCTAAATGGCAGTCCCAGGGCAAAGAGAAGCACCAGCACACAAGAGCTCACAGCTGCAGTGGGACAGGGATCCTCCTCATAGTTCCAGGTCAGAAAAGAGTCCTTGTGGTCATTCACAGACCAGAGCACAGGCCAGAAGAGTAGTAAATTCACTATTCTTTAGAGCATAACATCTTGGAAGAACTGAAAAGTTTCAGGTCCCTAGAAGTATCTCTGAAAACAACTATACAAAACCCCTGAAACTTGAGACAATGCACTCTCTACTCTTGAAGCAGAGACCTACTTTAACAAAGAGTTAAAAGTCAAGTAATAGCCTGAGAAAATGAGCAAACAATTGATGACAGAAAGTTAGTATGGTGAAAGGAGAGATCAAAACACACACTCAGAAGAAGGTAGCAAAATCAAAGCTCCTGCATTCAAAGCCTCCAAGAAAAATATGAATTGATCCCAGGCTTTAAAAAGAATTTTGAAAATGAAGTAAAAGAGGTAGAGGAAAAATTGGGAAGATAAATGAGAGTGATTCAAGAATAGCACGACAAATGTCAACAACTTGGCAAAGGAGATACAAAAATTACTGAAGAAAACACCTTAAAAACAGATTAGGCCAAGTGGTAAAAGAGGCACAAAAAGCTAATGAATAGAAGAATTTTTTTTTTAAAGCATAATTAGCCAAATAGAAAAAAAGACACACCAATTCCCTGAAGAAAAACTCCCCTAAAAGTATAATAGACCAAATAGAAAAAAAGGTATGAAAGTTGACTAAAGAAAATAATTCCTTAAAAATGAGAATTGAGTAAATGGAAGCTAAAAATTATGAGACATCAAGAAACAATAAAACAAAATAGAGTTGTGAACTGATTCTACCATTCTGTGGTATAATTTGGAACTATGCCCAAAGAAGTATAAAATCATGCAAACCCTTTGACCCTGCAACAGATCCATATCTAAAAACAGATTTTTTTTTTTAAAGGAAAAGGACATATATATTGATAGCAGCTGGTGGCAAAGAATTTTGAATTGAGGGTATGCCCATCAATTTGGGGAATGCCTGATGCAAAGTGAAATGTACTTTGAACATTGTAACAGCAATATTGTAAAATGATCAGCTATGAATTACTTAACTACAATGATCTAAGACAGTTCTGGAAGACATAATGAAAAATGCTGTTCATCCCTAAAGAAAGATCTGATTGTGTCTGAATACTGATTGAAGTATACTGTTTTTACTTTATTTTTTTTTTGAGGGTTTTTCTTCCATAACATCACTATTATGGAAATTATACACATGTGTAACATATCAAATTGCTTTCTTTTTAAGTAAAATTTATTTGTTTTTAATATACATTGCTTTTTTGAATCATGTTGTGAGAGAAAAACTATTTTGCTCTAGGGCAAAAACCATGGGAGAGAGAAAAAAAAAACAAAAAAGAAGTGAACATATCATGTGTTGATTTATACTCAGTCTCCTTAGTTCTTTTTCTGGATACAGATGGCATTTTCTGTCCAAAGTCTATTGGAATTGCTTTGGATTACTAAACCACTGAGAAGAACCAAGTTTTTCATATTTGATCATTATACATTCTTGCTGTTATTGTCTACCATATATTCCTGGTTCTGCTTTTTTTGCTCAGTATCAATTTGTGTAAATTTTTCCAGGCCTTTCTAAAATCATTTTGTTCATCATTTTTTATAGAACAGTGATATTCCATTACTTTCATTTGTCACAACTTTTTCAGCCATTCCCCACTTGATTGGCATCTACTCGTTTTCCAATTCTTTGCTACCACAAAAAGAACTAGAACAAACATTTTGCACGTGAGCTTTTTCCTCCTTTGTGATTTCCTTGGGATACAGACACAGTAATGGCACTGCTGGATCAAAGGATATGCACATTTTGATAGCCCTTTTGGCATAGTTCCAAATTGCTCTCCAGAATGATTGGATCATTCACAACTCCACCAAAAATGCATTAGTGTCCTAGTTTTCTTCTATTTCCTCTGTCTTTTCCTGCCATGTTAGCCAATCTGAGAGGTATGAGGCACCACAGCATTATTTCAATTTGCATTTTTCTAATCAATAGTGATTTAAACCATTTTTTCATGTAATTATAGATGGCTTTAATTTTGTTATCTGAAAATTGTCTTTTCACATCCTTTGACCATTTATCAATTGGGGAATGCCTTGTATTCTAATAAATTTGACATAGTTCTTTACATATTTTAGAAATAAGACTTTTATCAGAAACACTGGCTGTAAAGATCCCCCCCCCTCCAGCTTTGTACTTCCATTTTAATCTTGTTTCTGTTGGTTTTGTTTGTGTAAAACCTTTTTTAATTTAATGTAGTCAAAGTTATCCATTTTGCCTTTTATAATGTTCTCTAGTTTTTTGGTCAATTCCTCTCTTCTCTGAAGATCTGATAGGTAAATTATCCCTTGTTCTCCTAATTTGTTTAGGTATCATCCTTTATGCCCAAATCATGTACTCATTTTGACCTCATTTTGATATGGAGTGTGAGATGTGAATCTATGCTGAGTTTCTGACATTATTTTCCAGTTTTCCTAGCAATTTTTGTCAAATAGTGAGTTCTTATTCTAGAAGCTGGAGTTTGAGGGGTTTATCAAATACTACATTACCATAGCCCTTGATTATTGTGTCATGTGTGTCTAATCTATTCCACTGATTTACCACTCTATTTCTTAGCCAGTATTTCTTAATGGGAGAAGAGCAGGAGGAAGAAAGAGAATTTGGAACTCAAAGTTTTAAAAACAGATGTTAAAAAAAATTGTTTTTACCTGGAACAAGAGAAAAATACAATGCTAAATAGAATGTATGTCCCTGAAGGCAAGGACTGTCTTGGATTTTGTTTTGTGTTTATATTTGTATTCCCATTAATTAACACAGTCTAGCACATTGTTATCTCCTTAATAAATGCTTAAGTACTCATTCAGCTCACTACTTATAGTTTAGCTAAATTGGGAGCTGGATGATTGACATAAAGACAGATAAGTTCTGTTAGGTTTTCAGGAGTAAGGGACTAATATGGAAGATGGGGATTTAGGACACACCCAGATGAGGTGCTTAAATGAGAGCCCATTGCTTACTTTGAAATTCTTTCTTAGGCCAATTAGGCTATGGAACCCTCATGGAATTCTCAGAACAAAAACAAATTCCTTGAAACCAACATTAGGAAGTTAAGGGAAGATGACATTTTCCTTTATGGGTTTCATAGACAAAAATGATCCTTATAATATTGTTGTCCAGACAGTTGAGACAGCAGATAAACTTTTGTTGTCTTTTCTGGCTACTATCCCGTTAGATAAATACTTTTTCCTCTATAGATATACACACACATACACATATACATGCACATGTTATATTTTTTTCCCTTTGTAATTCTTTTTATATTCTTCAGGCATTTTGCTACTATTTTCCCCTTTAGATTTTAAGTTCTTCACTAGTGGAGACCATATTTACTATTTCTTCATAGACACTACTGCCCCAACCATTCAGTACATAGTGCAGCAACTTAAAAACTGACCTAAACCTTAGCCCATGACTGTGTGTTCTAAGAATAGAGAAACATGATATCTGCCCACTGATCATTGACAGTGTTCCCAGAATGTATTTGTGGAGAAGGCAGAGTTGCCTTCTATCATGTAGATCTTTTATTAGTCATTAAAGTCTATCTTTCTCAAAGACATGGGTCTTGGTTTTCCATAAATTTTTCCCCTGAGGCAATTGGGGTTAAGTGACTTTGCCCAAGGTCACACAACTAGGAAGTGTTAAGTGTCTAAGGCTAGATTTGAACTCAGGTCTTCCTGACTTCAGGGCTGTTGTGCTATCCACTGCACCACCCAACTGCCCCTTTTCCATAATTTTGTGAAGCAATATTTGCTGTCCCTCTTATCTTGTATAATTTAATAAGCATTTACTTTCAACTCCCAAATTCAGTGAACACTCAATTTTTAATGGACTGTATCTAACCCAAACTTTTCTCATCTTTTGTCAAAGGGAAACTTTAAAAAAAAAAAGTATCAGAAGGAGACAATGATGTCTGTAAATGTGTGCAAAGGTAAAGTAGAATTTTGGAGGGGATATATAAAATTAGGTGTATGTATACACATACACATATAAATATACATGCAACTGATAAACATTTGCCTGTAATTATATGATATGAATATACAACATAGATGCATATATTGTGTGAATACTATATAGCTATGACATATATAATATACAATAACTTGCATATATTATATGTGTATAGATATACATATAAAGAGATAAATACAACATGTAATACACATATATTATAGGTAATATATCCATGTATATAAAATATACATTCACACATATTTGTGTGATAACAATATACAACATGCACATGGACATATTGTGGCAATGATATACACACAGCCATATAAACATATTATAGAATACACATGCATTTATCATATGTGATATATACAGACATGATTTACAACATACAATATCACATCTGTGGTATGCATATAGAAATATACACAATTATAATATACATACACATGTGATGTCATGTGATGTTGACAGGCATGCAGTCATATATACATAATTTATAATATACGTACATATTATTTATGTGATATATACACAAATATAGATATAGACTCATAACATGCATGCATATATTGTGATATGTACATATACAAATATGATATAACAATATAGTACACATATATAATCTATTATATATATGCATATATTATATACCTATGATATATGAAAACATATCCATGATGGAATATATTAATGTTATGTGTATTTTATACACATATGTCATAAATATGCATGCATTATATAATTATAGCAGAGTTTCATTATTGCAGGATTATTTACTTTTCATAGTTTTGTTCCTAGGGATATCTCAATCTGAATTGCACTAAGTATTTCAGACTTAGCTGCTTTTATGGTGAGGTAAAGTTATACAATGAAGCAATGATATATGTTGTAGTGGGTTTAGGATTGGTATTGGAGTTAGGAAGATCTCAATTCAACCCCTACTTCTGATACATACAAGTTATGTACAATGCCTCTCAGTACTGTGGGCACCTCTCCAAGGTACAGAGAAATAGCTCATCTGCATAGGCTGTAGGAATTTCTACATCCAAAGTTTCCCTTGCCATTTAAGTCACAGGTTTGGACCAAAATGGTGATGGTGGTGGTGATGATGATGATGATGATGATGATTTCATACTATTTTTGTTCCTCATTAAATTATTGCATAAGGTAATGCAAATGGTTAGAGATTTCTTTTTATAAGATATATAATTCATGGAATCATAGCTTTAGAGAGACATGGGGCATTAAAATCTACCTACCTTAACCCCTTCATTTTACAGAAGAGGAACCAGGCCAAGAGAGGTATTTTCCCAAGTAGCAAAACAGTGGAAGAACCATTATCTGAATATATGTCCCTGGGTTCCAGATCTGGGACTTTTTGTATTATATTACAATTGCTTCATTAGAGGGAGTATGAACCTTTAATTAAAGCCTGTGTTTCTTTCTGTCTTTAAGTGCTCATTATAAAGGATGGTTTGGTTGATGGCCCATTTTTTAAAATGAGAAAGCATGAGAAAGTAGAGATTTCTGATTGGAAAGCTATCTTTCTATTTTTGTAGACAAAATAAACATTTTGGGGAGGGACAGCAGATGGGGCTAATGTTTTTATTAAAACTTTTTATTTGCAAAACATATGTATGAGTAATTCTTCAACACCAACCCTTACAAAGCTTTCTGTTACAAAATTTTCCCCCCTATTCCCCATTCCTCCCCTAGATGGCAGGATATCCACTACATGTTAATTATGTTAAAATACTTGCCAAATCGAATATATGTATACATATTTCCAAACTTATCATTGTTGTGCAAGAAAAATCATGTCTACAAGAAAAAAATATGAGAAAGGAAACACAATGCAAGCAAACATCAATAGAGAGCATGAAAATGCTATGCCGTGGTCCACACTTCACATCCCTCTCTCTGGGTGTATATGGGTTTCTTCACTGAACGATTGGAACTGGTTTGAAACATTTCATTGTTGAAGAGAGCCATGTCCATCAGAATTGATCATCATATAGTATTGTTGTTGCCATGTATAATGATCTCCTGGTTCTGCTCGTTTCACTCAGCATCAGTTCATGCAAGTCTCTCCAGGCCTCTCTGAAATCGTCCTGCTGGTCGTTTCTTACAGAGCAATGATATTCCATAACATTCATATACCATAATTTGTTCAGCCATTCTCCAATTGATGGGCATCCATTCAGTTTCCAGTTTCTAGCCACTACAAAAAGGGCTGCTACAAACATTCTTGCACATGTGGGGCCCTTTCTTTCCTTTATGATTTCTTTGGGATATAAGCCCAATAGAAACACTGCTGGGTCAAAGGGTATGCACAGTTTGATAACTTTTTGAGCATAGTTCCAAATTGCTCTCCAGAATGGTTGGATTCATTCACAGTTCCACCAACAATGCATCAGTGTCCCAGCCTTCCCACATCCCTTCCAACATTCTTCATTATCTTTTCCTGTCATTTTAGCCAATCTGACAGGTGTGTAGTGGTACTTCAGAGTTGTTTTAATTTGCATTTCTCTGATCAATAGTGATTTGGAGCACCTTTTCATATGACTACAAATAGTTTTAATTTCATCCTCTGAAAATTGTCTGTTCATTTCCTTTGACCATTTATCAATTGGAGCATGGCTTGAATTCTTATAAATATGAGACAATTCTCTATATATTTTAGAGATGAGACCTTTATCAGAACCCTTAAATGTAAAGATGATTTCCCACTTTATTGCTTCCCTCCTAATCTTGACTGCATTGATTTTGTTTGTACAAAAACTTTTTAACCTAATATAGTCAAAGATATCTATCTGGTATTCAATTAAGAGTTCCATTTCTTCTTTGGACATAAATGGATTCCATCTCCATAAGTCTGAGAGATGGGGCTATTTTAAAATGGTTCTATTTAATGTTCAATGTTTTGTATTTCCTTTGATGAAAACACTTGAATAGGTCTTCATGCAATTTCTTTGCTGTTATGTAGATGTTTTGGGGAAAAAATTTTCTGAGAGGAACTTTGTACCTTTTCAAAATTCAGGAGGAAAAGTTTTCCTCATCTCCACAAAAAAAATACCTGGAGTTCTTCATCAAAAGAAGAGCTAGACTTTGGTTTTGTCAGTCCATTTTCTGCAGAGCTGGATTATGAGTGAATAGTACCTACCTCCCAGAGTTGTTGTGAGGATGAAATAAGAGAATAATAGTAAAATACTTAGCACAGTGCCTGGCACATAGTAAGTGCTATATAAATGTTAGCTATTAGCATCATTATTGTTGTGGTTGTTATTGTTATTGTTATTCTTTATTATTAGTTGTCACTTTCTGTTGCTGTAAATATTATTGAACTAAAAAATTTTCCTTCTTCTTCTACTTTTATAACTTCTTTTGATATGCTGTAGGATTGGAAAACCATATAATCAGGAGCTGTCTAATGAAAATAAATCTCTCAATGAGGTTATGAGGTCCTCAACATGTATGAACTATAGAGCACAAACTTCATTACGCTTATTGGATTGTACAGTTCCCTCCTGAGGGACAGGAGCATGATGAAGTGGAAAGAATATTGGATTAGAAGTTAGAGGAGCTAGGTTCAAATCTTAGCTCTACTAAATACTCCCTATGTGACCTTGGTCAAGTTATTTAATCACGAGGTTTCATGTGAGAGGGTTGGGCCAACTGTGTGACCTCAAAGCTCTAGTTCATCTGTAAATCTATATTATGATCTTTCTTGGTTCTTGTCTCTTTAAATAGTTGAAGTTGACAGAAAAATGACCTCTAACTCGATGAGATAATTATATGCTTGATTTCCAAATATGTCTTAATATTGGAGCAGTAGAAAAAGCTATGGATCAAGGAGACAGAATTTGTAAATATGTGTGGGGCAAAGTAGAAATTTTATGGGGATTCTTTAAAAAGCTACAGTGGACTCATAAGATAGAAGTATTAGTTTAAGGCAGATCCATTCTCTGTTGCTATCATTGTCCATTACTTAGTCATGTCTAACTCTTCATGATCCTATGGATCACAGCATATCAGAGCTTTCAATCTTCCATTATTTCCTGAAATATCTCCAAGCTCATGTTCATTGTTTTCATGACACCATATATAATCCATCTCATACTGTGCCATACCCTTGTTTTGTCTTCAACCTTTCACAATATCAGGGGCTTTTCCAATGAGACCCATCTTCTCATTGTGTCTCCTCTTTCATCCTCCTTGAGGCTTCTTAATTCTTCACTTTTTTGCCATGAGTTATTTGCATATCTAAGATTGATATTTCTCCCAGCAACCTTAGTCCTGGCTTTTGATTCATCCAAACTGGCATTTTGCATGATGTAATCTGCATATAAGTCAAATAAATAACATGACAGTATACAGCCTTGCTATACTCCTTTTCTAATCCTAATTGAATCAGCTGTTCCATGTTTGACTCTAATTTTTGCTTCACGATCCATCCACAGGTTCCTCAGGAAATGGATAAGACAATTTGGTAATTCCATCTCTTTGAAGTCTTTGTCATATTGTGTTGTGATCCACACAGTCAAAAGCATTAATGGAGTCAATGGAGCAGAAGCAAATGTTTTTCTAAAATACTTGCTTTTTCCATAATCCAGCACATGTTGGTAATTTGGTCTCTAGTTCCTCTACTTCTTCAAAACTTAGTCTATTCTTCCTGTAATTCTTGGCCACATATTGCCTAAGCTTAGCCTGTAGAATCTTAAGCATAACCTTGCTGGTGTTTAAAATGAGTGCAATTATTTGATAATTTGAACATTCCTTGGTCTTGCTGTTCTTTATGATTGGGACATAAACTAATCTTTTCCAATCTGGTGGTCACTGTTGAATTTTTGAAATTTGCTAGCATATTCAATGCAGCAATTTAACAGCATCATTTTTTGGAATTTTAAATGTTAGCTGGAATTCCATAATCTTTATTTGCTTAATTGTTAGCAATGTTTCCTAAGGCTCACTTGACTTCATTCTCCAGGATGTATGGCTCTAGATCAGTAACCACACCACTGTGATTTTTGGTTACATAGAGATCTTTCTTGCTATTTCTTTTTAGTTTCTTCTTGAAAAGAAGAAAATTTTGTCTTTTATCATGTTCATTTTTGCATAAAACATTGCTTGACATCCCTAATTTTCTTGAAGAAATATTTTTTCTTTCCCATTCTATTGTTTTCTTTTATTTCTTTGCATTAGATAGCCTTTTTTCTTTCTTGTTCTTGTTCTTTTGTAATTTTGTTGATGTCTCCTGTATGATATTGTGAGCCTCTTCAGAAGCTTTATCTACTAAAACTAATAATTTAAACCTATTCATGATTTCTGGTTGATATTCCTCCTAGATCACTGCCTTGTGAAGGCAGTGGGGCTTTTGTATTTCAATAACACTATGAACTAAATTGTATAAGATTATTCAAGATATGTAAGTCAAAGTGGAGACTTCTGACAAAAACTGATCTGCTGGAGAAGAAAATGGCAAACTATTTCAGCATCTTTGCCAAGAAAAATTCATAGGCAGTATTAAAATGATTAAAGAGATAACATCAGAAGATGAGCTCCTCAGTTTGGAAGGTGTCCAATATTCTACTGTGGAAAAATAGAAGAAAACAACAAGTAGTTACAGTACTAATGAAGCAGCTGGGCCATAAGTAAAAGAAAGCTGAGCTACAGATGTGTCTGATAATGAAAGGAAAGCTCAATGATGTAAATATTAATATTACATGGTACCTGGGAAGTAAGGTCTATGAACTAAGGTAAGCTGAATTAAAAACTAAGACAAACGATTAAATATCACAGTAAAACATGTCTGCGCTCCAAACATTGATGCTAAAGAAGCCAAAGTTGATCAGTTCTATAAAGACCTACAACATCTTTTGGAAATGACATAAAAAAAGATGTTAGATTAATTATAGGTCATAGGAATGCTAATATATGAAATCAAAACATAATTGAAATAACATGGAAGTTTTATATTGGAGTAAAAAATGAAGTAGGACAGAGTTTTTTCAACAGTTCAAAAGGCAACTCTACATATAGAAAGCACTAGATTGTCAATATCAAAGTCAGATTAAATCTATACTTTGCAGCCAAAAGGGAAGTATCTCTATATATTTAGTTAAAAGAAAACCTGAAGCTGACAATGGTTCAGGTCATGAATTTCTTATTAAACAATTCAAACTTAAACTGAAGAAAATAGGGAAAATTATCACACTATATAGGTATGACCTAAATAATATCTCTTAGGAAGATGAAATAGAAGTGGTGAACAAATCTAAGAGATTAAAGTGCCTGGGTCTATCTTGGCTTCTGTTCAAAAAAATGCTAGTAGCCTCTGAAAAGGATCTATTAGTTTTATACACACACACACACACAAGTATACATATACATGTATATCAGTATATACACATACACTCCCACATATATACATGTATGCATATATGCAGATATATGTGCACATATCGATACACATATATGTATCTATATATACACATATTTATGTGTTTATACAATATATATACATTCATGATAAACAAATGTCCACATTAACCAAGGGAAGTAAGAGAAAGAAAGAGAGGAGGGGGAAGGAAAATGGAAAAGAATATGTGCTTTGATCTATATTCTGAATCTAACAGTTTTTACCTGGAGGGACATGGCATGCTTTTTCTTAAGTCCTTTGGAATTATGGCTGATCAATGTGTTAATCAGAATTCTTAAGTCTTTCAGAGTTGCTTTTCCACAGAATGTTATTTCTCTTGTATAAATTTCTCTCCCTGGTTCTGTTCATTTTACTTTATACCAATTCACACAGTCTTTGGTGGTTTTTCTGAAACCATCTCCTTAATTTCTTATAGCATAATAATAATCTATCACATTTATATACTATATAACTTGTTCTATTATTCCTCAACTGATGTGCTTCCTTCAGTTTCCAAATCCTTTCTACTACAAAAAAAGAGTTGCTATAAATATTTTTGTGTTATTGGGTCCTTTTCTTCTTTTTTGATCTTTTTGAGAGCATAGACCCAATTGCAATATCATTGGGTAAAAATACACAGTTTAATAGTTTTGGAGTCATGGTTCCAAAGTGCTTTCAAAAATAGTCGGACCAATTTAAAGCTTTACCAATAGGGAAATGAAGTATCTGTTTCCCCATAGCTCCTCTATGTTTGCCATTTTCTTTTTTTTTTTTTTATTAGCTGTGCCATCCTCTTTGTTGTGAAGTAGATCCTAACATTTGTTGGCATTTGTATTTTTCTAATTACTGATGATTTAAAACTTGAATAGCTTGAATTTGTTCTCTGAAATTTACCTATTTATATCTTGGACCATTAAAAATTTAGAAATGATACTTATTTTTATAACTTTGATTCAGTTCTCTATAGCAATTTGAAATTAGTCCTTTGCCAGAGAAAGTTACTATATTTCCTTCAATTCCCTGCTTTTTTAAAACTTTAGCTGCATTAGTTTTGCTTTTGAAAAAACTTTTTAATTTTATGTAATAAAAATTATTCATTTTACCTTCAGTAAACTTTTCCCCTTATTTAGTCATGAAGTCATTCACACCCATAGAGTAGATGGGTAATTTCTTCCACTCTTCTCTAATTTGTTTATATCACCCTTTATATCTAAATCATATACTTATTTGGAGCCTATTTTAATATACAATATGAAATATTGGTCCAAATTTACTTTCCACCAGACTTTTTTCAATGTTCCCCAAAATTTTTGTTAGTGATTTCTTGTGCTAATTGTGCTGTTATTGTGCTGATTAGTTTCTATATATTGTGTTCTTATTTTATTCAATTGAATAACCTATTTCTTATCCTGTACCAAATTGTTTCCACAGTTACAGCTTTATGATATAGTTTAGCCACATACTTTCAATCAGTAGAAATCTGGCTTTTTACCTTCTTATCCCACTATATCTTCCACCAAAGAAGACGAAAATATGCAGTCAAGCAAAACAATTTTCTATATTGTCCACCCCCCAAATATGTCCCTTCGCCTCTCTATCAGAAGGTGGGTAGCATGTTTCATTATTAGTCTTCCAGCATCCTGATTAGTCATTATACTAGTAACTATTTCAAATTATACTAGTAATTGTTTCAAAGTTGTTTGACTTTACCATATTGCTGACATTATATCAAGTGTTCTGATTCTGTTAACATCCATCTACATCAGTTCACGCATGTCTTCTCGAGTTTCTCTGAAATTATTCCCTTTAATTTTTTTACAACACCCTTGTGTTTCATCACATTTATATAACTTACTCATCCATTCCCCAATTTATGGACACCTCTCTCTGATTTACATTCTTTACTACCTTGAAAGAACTATAATTTTATAAATCCTTAGAGTTTGTTTTGTTTAGAAATAATGCTTCCCTTCAGTATTTTTGTTATGAAAATCTCAAATGGGATCATGAAGCATTGGACATGGCTGAAAAATGGCTGATAAACAATAAAGATTATTCTATTTTCTTTTTTTTTTTTTAGTAAAGTTTTTTTTTTGAAAAAAATTTTATTGGGTATTTTTTCAAAAATGACCATTACAAAGCTTTCCGTTAAAAATTCCCCCCCCCCCCCATTCCCCTTCCTTCCCCTAGATGGCAGGAAGTCCACTACATGTTAATTATATTAAAATATTTGACAAGTCGAATATATGTATACATATTTTCATACTTATCTTGCTGTGAAAGAACAATCATATCTATATGAACAAAAAATATCTGAGAAAGGAAACCCAATTATGCTATTATTTTCAAAGCTATCCTACATACCTGGCTTTCTTTTTGATGTTTTTTTCTGCATTTTAAAAGCTGCTTCAATGACTGTCTTTTAAACTTGTTTTGCCCAGCCTATTTCTTTCTTTTTTCCCCATCTTTCTCCTTCCTCCCCTCCCTCTCTTTGTCTCTGTCTTTGTCTTTCTCTCCTTTCTCTTCTCTCATATATTTGTTGACTCATGTGTGTGTGTGTGTGACAACTATATACATGTATCTAATATATATATATATATGTGTGTGTGTGTGATGACTATATGTTAACTTTATATAGTGATATATACATGTGTGTATACATGTGTGTATATTCATGTATATATAAATGATACATGTATGTATAGATATATGCAAACAAAAATTCATATTGACTATATCTAAAAATACTTATTTTTATAGCTTGAGTCTATGACTTTTTTGTCAAAGAATTTCCTCTTCACCTTGATTTTGCCACAAAGGTTCACCTGAAATGTTAGGAGACTTTCTTCACATAATCCTTTACCTGGGTCACCATTCCATATTTAAAAATATGTTTAAGTTCATCCATATTAATGAGTTACATTTTTGTATTAAAAAGCAAAAGCATAATTAGTGGACCATTGTGCTCATTTTCCTGTCTTTGAACCATATTTATGTATTACTGCAGATTATCTAAACCATGAATGTAAGGAACCTCCTAGTACCTAGTGACAGGATATCCTAATAACAGGTTCATTTATTTTTACTGGCACATAAACATTAAAAAATTAAATCTATCAATTTTAACATTGGCAAACATAATAATTTGCTAATCATGGAGTATAACTTAAGGGTTTTTATGCATTCCCACTTTGTCAAACAGAAGGCAGCTTTTATATACAATGTACAATACAAATTAGTTGGCTAAATAGATGTTGAATGAATAAATGAATGAGTCGATGAATAACCAGTCAATAAGCCTACTATGTGCCAGGCACTTTGCTAACTGCTGAGGATGCAAAGAAAGACAAAAAATTATTCTTACCTTCCAGGAGCTTTCATTCTGTTAATAGAGACAATGTGTAAGCAAATATGAATGAATATCTGGAACAAGACTCTTCAATGATTATTTTTAATCCCTTAAAATGCTAAAATGAGTGACTCCAGGGGACCTTATTTCCCAGGGTTACATGAATAAAATGATTACCAAGAATTGTTGAAGTTGCCTAATTGTTTCTGCAGAAGCACTAAATTGTCAGTACTCTCCTCAAACTCTTTCCTGACCATGGAGGTGACTGGTGTACATTCCATTCATTTTTTTTTTATCATGGTAGGATTTTCAGTTTCCTGATTCTGCATTTTCTAATTCAGGGTCATTACCTCTCTCCTAAAGGATTTTTAATATTTAAAGCACTCCTAGTTCCCAAACCATTATCTCAAGTGCCCATCAATTTCTATAGTGCAGCCCTTGTAAGTAGTATAATTTAGAGGCTTTTCAAGATCACTGAGGCATGACCATGTCTAGCTGTAACAAATTTAAATGCCAGCTTTAGAGGCCTGCAGTGACATTCAGATGTACTTTCTTCAGGTTGGTGGAAGATTTTAAATATAAGCAAATTTTATCATTGCTTCTCTTCTATCTCCCTCCTTAATCTCCATCAACCCCATGTACTAGTATGTTCAAATGAAAAGAGCACTTTGTGACTTTAGGCAAGTCACAACTTCACTGAGCCTCATTGTTCTCCTCTCTAAAAGGAGAGGGTTGCACTCAATCTATGGGGTCTACTCCAGCTCTAAATGTATGATCCTGAAATCCTAAAGATATTAGGCTCTCTGCAAGAAAATAAACAATGGAGGTCCATAAGTAATTTTAACTCTGGCACAAAACACTGGAATTTAACTTTTGAGAGGCCTGAAGTTAAGGAGAGGAAAGGAGGATGTGTCCAACATATTAAAACTACCCCTTGGGAACACAGGATAATAAATTGGGACTAGAATTAACCAGGGGGAGAGAAGCTGGGTGGATTCTCTTTGGGAATAACAAAGCTCCTTTCGTGTGGCCAAACTTCTTCCCAAAACAAAAGCCCATCTTTTAATAACATTATCCTACCAGGGTTGTATGTGGTACTGGGCACTAAACTTCAAAGAAGAAAAATGAATGTAACAGAAAATAATGGGAAACTATATAATGGGCATTAGCAGACTACATTTTATAACCAAAGATCTTTGAGAAAGAATAGGAGCTTTCATTAGAGAAATCTGTCATAGGAAAAGAAAATGAACTAATATTTGGTGAGATAGAAGGGCAATATTTCAGGAAAAAGGAAGGAAGCTTTCTAGCACGCTGAGTACAGGGCAAGAGTTACACGGGATGTGCAGAATATGGTGGCTTATTCTCTGCTTCATTGGCAAGCACAATCAACCCGTCAGATCACAGACCCAATGTTTGAATTCAACAAGCAGTCCATTAGCCCCAAGCTTCTCCATTCTCAAAACCATCGTCTCCAGCATTTCTTACACTGAGCTTTACTTTATTTTGAACCTATGCTAACCTCTTAAGCTCTCTTTTAGATGACCTTCTGGCATGAAGTATTCCCTTATGTCCTACTCTACTGCTTGTGCCTCTGCTCTCTGGTTTTCACCTGGTTTCTGCCTCAAATACCTTTTCTCCCTGCTCAAAGTATAGCTAGCTTTTGAGGATGATGGAGTTTGGTTTGGGTCATTAATCTGGGATTGGCTGCCACCTACTGGCAGGACATGATACATGCTAGGTTCAAACCACCAAACTGGAGCAATATTTTCTACACTTCCCAATTCTCCCCTCTTCTTCTTTCCTTAGTTTTCTCTTTCCTTCTTTTTCCTTGTCTTTTTCTTCTTTCCTCATATTCCTTGACCCTTTCTTTCCTCACATACAACACTTCATCTCTCGTTTCCATGCCTTTTGTTCCTCCAGGATTGACATGCTCTCCCTCTTAGCTTCTCCTCCCTCCCTTAGCTTCTTGATATTCCTGGCTTCCTTCAAGATTCAGTTTAAGTCCTGTTTTCTATAAGTCTTTTTTAGTCTCTCCTCCCCTAACCTCTCTGGACAATTACCAATTTATCTTCTATCTATCTCTTGTTTGTAGACAGTTGTTTGCATATTGTCTTCTTTATTAGGCTGTGAATTCCCTAAGAGCCTTTCTTCTCCTTTCTTCATATCACCATCCTAAGTCAAATGCTTAGCACATAGTAAATGCTTAATAATTGGTTGTTGGCTTGACCTATTTCCTTGATTTTTCATTTTTTCACTTTTCCCCCTCCCATCCCACTTTTACCTTTTACCTTAACTTCTCTTATTCTATGTCCCCCTTCTCTCTTCCTTTCTTTGTAATTCTGGAAAGTCCCAAATAATTTCTCCATCAATGTGAAAATACTGAAGATTCCATATTTATGTTTTTTCACCAACCTCTTCCTCTTCCAAGAGGAAACTATTCCAAGTGGATCCTGAATTCTTATTAACTTTGCAATTCTTTGCAATGACTTCAAAGAATCTAAGAAGGAAATAAATAGCCCATAGATTCTTGGATCATAAGCATTAGGTGGTTTAGTGGATAAAACATTGGACTTGACATCAGGAATACCTAATTTAAATCATATCTCAGAGATTTATTCGCTTTCTTCCTTAGTAAAATAGAGATTTATAAAATACAGATAACAATAGTACCTACTGTTATGTGAGAATCAAATGAGATAATGTGTGTAAAGCACTTAGCAAATTTTAAGGTGCTATATAACTGCTATATGATAAATATAATAGGGGCTATATTCTTATTTTCATAGATTTGTAGGTAGAAAAAACTTCAAAACTATTTATTCCAGCCACTTAATCTTACTGATGAAGAAGTAAAATAACTTGCCTAAATCGAATAGGTAATTTGAACACAGATCCTAGAACTAGAGTTGTCTTGTATTCAGGACTTGCCCCAACTCACAGTGGAGTGATCTATGGGTTTATTTAAGGATAATAAGGAATAGTGACTGAGTGAATAGAAGGGCATTAGAAGAGTGAGTCCTAAGCAGACTCAACCACAATGGGCACTTTTATATTTGTAAAATTTGTCAAGATTTTGCTGGAATATCTCCTAAAAAGAATTGAGTTGAATGGATAGAATGGATTTTTTTTCTCCATTAAGATTTTCCTCATCTATAGTACTTGACAGTTTTAGCGCAAAATGGAAATGATAGATTTGCCTGTTACCTGAATTTTTTCAGAGTTGTGAAAAAATATCTTCAATTGAGTTGAATTGATCATCTTTTTCCTCCCTCTGGCAGGTGGTGAAGTTTACCAAATCCTTTGAATTGATGTCTCCCAAGTGCAGTGCTGATGCAGAGAACAGGTAGAGCTTATGGCTATTATGTTTTTCATTTGTTGCTATATAGCCCATACTTCTTCACACTGATAAACTTTTTGAAGATGCCATCTTTTAAGAGATAACTGAAATGAAAATTGATCTATCTGTTCATCTTCCTTTCATGACTGTATCTAGTGGTGATTTTTGTATCTTTAATCAACAATTGGATTTTTGAGATTGAAAGTCAGTACTTGACCCCTGATTCAAATTTTGCCATTGTATTATTTCTTACTGCAAAACTTTATCATGTTTTCAAAGTGAACTTTAAAAGAAATTGCTGACTTTTAAGTAAGACACAACTTTCATTTATGTATGTTTTTGAAAATATAATGCTAATCCCTCTAAACTTTTTCTTAATTAACCATTTTTACTTCCTGCACCAAATCAGTTACTTAACAAATATGGCAGGTCACTCTGGCACTGATAATATGATTTTGATGGCTAGTTTCTGGCCTTAGTTTCTTTTCCCTACTGATTGATAACTTTTGTCACTTGTACCCTTATCAGATTATGAACAGAAAGACAAAGGGAATAATCTGACTAGTAAATTTTGATATTTACCATCATTTGTCATGCAAGAATTGGTTTGTTGTACTAATTTGAGGTAATTTGAATGTCTATGAATCTCTATTTTATATGAGTTTCCATGAATAAACAGAAGTTGATCACTGCAAAAATGAATTATTTGAATTTTGCCCATCCCTTTCCCTTAGTCATTTTCAGCGAATGAGCTAATGAATAGTGAAATCAGTGAAATGCAGAGACAAATAAAGGGCTAGATAATTTGATTCAACAAAACAACTCTGGTATATAAAGGCTTTTTATTGCTTATATCCCAGAACATTACCCTGGCCAACATTGATTCACAATAACATTATTAATATAATATAACTGAACCCCAACATGTAGCAGCAAACTCTTATTACACTGCTGACCAGTCTCTAGTGATATAATTTCCATCATACTTTAATTATTAGTCTTCTGAGAGCCTTTAAAACAAACTAATCAGAAAGTAGCTGCTGAGTGGGTCTGGAGAAGCATAAGCACATCAAAAGGCATTGCTCTATATGACTTTATGCTTGCATTTCATCTTCTCTCCCCTCTACACAGTTTGGGTTCTTTTCAGTTTTTAGGGAAAAATGAAACTGGTATCACAAGTAACTGATGGTTTTCTTCCAATCTACTGAGGAGAGACAGAAAATCATGAAGGGGAATAAAAGTAAATGAGGGTCAACTTAAATCAATAAGCATTTATGTAGACACGTGTCCAGTGCTAAGCCCTAAGAATACAAAGAAGACAAAACAAAAAACCCACAAAAACAAACAAAAAAACTGTCTCTACTCTTAAGTAGTTCACAATTTAATGGCAGAGCAAAAAACAAGCATATGGGAATATATGGGAAATGATTATATATATATATATATGTATAAAGTTATATATGATGTTACATATATGAGGATGGATGGATATATAATCTCAGAGGAATAGTAGCAATATTAATGAAGTTTGTGAATGACTTTTTTGTAAGAAGAAGCAGTTTTAGCTGCTACTTGGAGGAAGCCATGGAAGAAGGAGGTAGAAATAAGTAGGTAGAACATTCCAGGCATGAGGGAAATCAATGAAAATGCCTAGATTTGTGAGTATTGCTTGGGAGGAAAGGCAAGGAGGCCAGTGTCACTAGATTGCAGGGCACAAGAGGAAAAAAGGGTAGAAGACAACTGGAAAGGTAGGAAGGCGGTAGATTATAAAGGACTTTAAAAGTCAAATAGAGGAATTTATATTTGATACTGGTAGCACGAGGAAGCTACGGGATTTGGTTGAATGGAAGAGGTAACAAATTCTTATCTGAACTTTAGGAAGGTCGATTTGACCACCAGATGAAGGATGGGCTGGTGAGGGGAGAGGTTTGTAGCAGGAAGACCAGCCAGAAAGTTATTGCAATTGTTCAGAAATGTTAATAAAGTAGTTTAAATTTTTTAATTTAAATTTTATTTTTATAATAGCTTTTTATTTTTAAAAATACATGCAAATATAGTTTTCAACATTCACTCTTGCAAAACCTTGTGTTCCATATTTTTTTCCTCTCTCCCCAACTACTCTCTCCCTTAGATAGCAAGTAATCAAATAAAGGTTAAACATATGCAACTCTTCTAAACATATGTACCTATTTATTTTGCTGCACAAGAAAAATCATATGAAAAAGGAAAAAAAAAGAGAGAGAAACAAACGAGCAAACAACCATCACAACAAAAAATGTGAAAATGCTATGTTGTGATTTACATTCAGTCTCTATTGTCCACCCTCTGGATATAGATGGCTCTCTTCATCACAAATCTATTGGAATTGGCCCGATTCATCTCATTGTTGAAAAAAGCCAAATCCACTACAGTTGATCATCACATAATCTTGTTGTAGCTTTATACAATGTTTTGATTCTACTCATTTTATTTAGCATTAGTTCATGTAAGTCCCTCCAGGCCTTTCTGAAATCATCCTGCTGGTAATTTCTTATAGAACAATGATATTCCATAACATTCATATGCCATAACTTATTCAGCCATTCTGTAGCTGATGGGCATCCACTCAATTTCCAGGTCCTTGCCACTACAAAAAGGGCTGCCACAAACATTTTTGCATATGTGGGTCCTTTTTACCTTTTTTATGATCTCTTTGGGATACAGACTCAGTAGAGGTTTGCACAGTTTGATAGCCCTTTGGGCAGAGCTCCAAATTGCTCTCCAAAATGGTTGGGTCAGTTTTCAACCCCATCAATAATGTATTATCATCCCAGTCTTCCCATATCCCCTCCAGCATTTATCTTTATCTTTTTTCTGTCATCCTAATCAAGTAGATGATTAAACATTAAAATGTGACAGAAGCACAATTTTTTTCCTCCCAGAGATCTGGTTGTTAAGCATTTGTCAGAAAACACTGAGAGGGAGAGAAAAGGAGAGGGAAAGGAAAAAGTCTGAGGGAGGGTAGATTTGACAATACCATTAAAAAGATTATATAGTTTCAATTTTATATAATTATCTATTTTGCGCTTTTATATTCTGATTTTGTCACCCAAGAACATGATCTCATTATTTGTTAATAGAAAATGAATTATTATAAAAACTGAATGCTATTACTTTATTTTATTTTATTTTTTGCTGAGGCAATTGGGGTTTAGTGACTTGCCCAGGGTCACACAGCTAGGGAAGTGTTAAGTGTCTGAGATCAGATTTGAATTCAGGTGCTCCTGACTTCAGGACTGATGCTCAATCCTTGTGCCATCTAGCTGCCCCAATGTTATTACTTTAAAAAATAAAGTAAGAAACTATATTAATAATTCAAAACATCTAACACTTAAGGGACATACTATAAAACCTATTCTGGATGCCTACTGAGAAAAAAGAGAAAACTTCTGTTGTATGAAATCCTCATTTCCCCAAGTGATATGGAAAATCATTAGAAGTACTGAGATCCAAGAAATTCCTTCATTTTTCTATATTAATTCTCTCCTAGGGAACTGTTTTTAAGATAAAATATATACAGATTGAGAAAGACATCCAGGTTTATCTTTCCTCACATCAGGTAAAAGTTTTATTCCTCTTCATTTATATCCAGGAATTGTCTATATAGTAGAAGGCAACTAGATGATTAAGTGGATAAAGGGCTGGCTCTGGAATCAGGAGGACCTTAGTTCAAATCTGGCTTCAGATACCTGCTAGCTATGTGACTCTTAGCAAGTCATTTCATTTTGCTTGCCTCAGTTTCCTCATCTGTAAAAACCTCTAGAAAAGGAAATAGTAAACCACGCTAGTATCTTTGCCAAGAAACCCCAAATGCAGTCATAAAACAACTATATAATGGAGCTGTGGGCATGACAATTTCATTTATCTTACTGTTTTTGCACCATTTAACCATTTTCTCCAAAATGGAAATGAGTTCTTTATTTTTTTTCTTTTCAATATTTCATTTAAAAAATCAATTTTAGCAATTCTTATCTGCATCATTGTTTCTTCCAATTTCTGGTGCCTTTTTTTTTAGATCCAGTTCTATTCTCTTCTAGATGCTGAAGATTCATTTCCTCTTTTATCTGACACCAACTTGTCACTGACTACTTAAAATGAGTCCTGGATGATTGGTGATTGCACCATCTCTGCCAAGATGAGCAGTGATTATTTGTAGGAGGATAGGAGAGAAACTGTGAACTTGAAGCAGAATATTGATCATTAGGGGTGAATAACAGTAGCCTGAGTGGGTCCTGGAATCTAGGAGGTGTCTCTGGCCTCTTGTGGGTTACAGTGTAACACACTAGGGGTTTGTGATAATCCAATCAGAGGGTTGTATAATAGGTTTTGTTCTCCCAGATGTACAGTCACAACTTATCTTTAGCACAATCAGACCATCATGCCCTTCATCCATATTGCCCAATTTTTTCCTACCCTCCCTGTTCTGGTGCTGACTTGTCACTGTAGCAGTTCCCAAACTTTTCCCCTTTTCTATCCAGAGACAGCTTCTTAGGGGGACTATAGCCTAAAGCTGATCTAAGCAATAAATAGACAAAATTCTCACCTCTCTCATTGTACCATACCCTGCCCTTTAGATAACCCCATCATTGGAACAGGAGCTCTGCTCCCATTTTATTCCCTTCTTGGCTATTAACAGAGACATATGCTCCTGGGTAGATTTTGTGGCTGTGTCTTTAAGATATCTTCTGTGGCTCCCCGCCTACCCCCTTTTTTCCCAATGCTACAAGTAAGTAGTACAGGATGAATAGACACTAGTGGGTTGTGAGCCACACTGCAGATCTCATAGTATTATTATTCTCCCCAAACTCATCCCTTTTCTAAACTTTCCTATTTCTTCATAGAGTGCCACCATCCTTCTAGTCATACATATTTTAACTATGGTATTATTTTTGTCTTTATTTTCCTTTACCATATCCATCCAATTGCCAAATCTTATCATTTTTCTCTCCATATCATCTCTCAAATACCATGTCCCTTTCTCTATAGTCACAAGGTCATTTCTCTAGTTCAGACTTTCATCTCCTTCTTGCCTCAATGATTGCAACAATGCCCTAATTGGTCTTCATGCCTCAACTCTCCCGACTCCAATCTATCCTATAATTGAATCTCTTCAGTTGTGACCAACTCTTTGTAGATTTTTGGGGGAGAGGAAGCCAAAGAGTGGTTTGTCATTTCCTTTTCTAGCTCATTTTGTAAGTGAGTAAACTGAAGCAAATATGGTTAAGTGACTTGCTCAAGGTCACAGAGATAATAAGTGTCTGAAGCCAGATTTGAACTCATGAAAATTCCCAACCTAGTGTTCTATCCACTGTGCAACCTATCCACCTTTCCACTCTCCAATACAAAGTAGTTTCCCCTCAAACTTAGATCTAACAATGTCAATCCTGTATTCAATAAACCCCAGTGACTCTGTCAAGTCAAAGATGAAATATTATTTTATTTTCATTTTATTCTTTTCTAATGTCTATTTTATACAAGTCTTAAAACACATATAACTATGTATACAGCACAGCATATACATGTGCTTTATAATTAAGTGAATTTTCCATTCATAGAGATTTTTATGATAGAGAAGCATAATCAAAAAGGTTCGGAGACTACTATCCTAGCACACATGGAGACATTTCACTTGGCATAAATAAAACATAGCAAGTGTTTGGTGCTCCTGTTCTTTCTCAAATAGAGGGAATACAGGTATACCATTATGAATAGAGTGCTAGACTTCAGAAAGACCTGCAATACAATCTTGGACATCTATTAAGCATAAAATCTTGGGTGAAGGCCCTTAACCTTAATAAGTTGTAGCCACCTATCAAATCATAGGCCTCTGCATTGATATAGAGAATTTCTACATTTGGAGTTCCCTAAATTGATGAAATTGCAGAACATTCTTGTCATTTGGTATGGTGACTACAATGCTAAAACAGCAGGAAGAAAAGATGGATGGTTTATCTTCAAATACAAAGATCACTACTTGAATCAATTCCAACATATGTGATTACAGGGTGTAGGTCCAAAATGGGTTATGTTTATGTAAATAAAGAAGCTACAGTTCTTTAGTAGCATCTCTAGAGGAAGCCAAGTGGCACAGGGAATAGAGTTTTGTATTCGGAGTCAGGAAGACATGATTTTAATCCAGCATCAGATACTTCCTAGTTGTCTGACTCTGAACAGTTGCTTAATTTCTACTTTCTGAACCATAGATATTATAATAGAATCTACCTCTCATAGTTATGAGGATAGAGTGAAATAATATTTGTAAAGTGCTTTATAAAATTTAAAGTACCATGTAAATGTTTATTGTTGTTGTTGTTTCCTTATATTAATGTCCAATGAATTAGTTTAATTAGATGTAATAAAACATATTGGGGCATTACATGGATATATGTTTAGCAGTCACAAGGACATAAAGATACTATTGCCTCTATAAGTTGCCTCTATAAGCTACAATAATTGTTTCACACTGGGGCTCATTAACTCTGTGGAACTGCTGTCACTGAATATGGACGAATCCAATATATCTTCTCAGATACTGCATCAAATTACTAAACACAATCCACATTCCAGCCCTCTGGTTCCCCATTTCACTCTCTTTTCCCCATGTTTCCATTTATAAGATTGTTGCTGTGGACAATGACCCCTGCAATTTTTGCCTAACAAAAAATCATTTTGGAGAACCAGTTAAAACTGCCAGATGGGATATAACAGAATGACTTTGGATACAACTGAAAATCTTGGCAACTTCCTCTTTATGGTACTTTTAGAGTGTTTTCCAATATAAAGGTTAAATAACTCACATTTATTTAGGACTTCAGGGTTCTCAAAGAACTTAACAATGTAATTTGATTTCCTATTCCTGGGAATTAGATGTCAGTTTTGGGTCATTATTTCCAATTAGCTCAGCATACAGAAATCAGTCAGTTCAAAGGTACAAAATTCATTTAGTCGCTTTGCCTTTTATCAAGTGCAACAGAAATAATGACTTTTCATGGCAAAAAGATATGGCCATCACAATAAATCTTTTTCTTATCTTGACAAGAGTTGGGTAAGCTGGAAGCTTTGAACAAAGGCTTAGTTTGAGAATTCCTACATTCAGGCATAAATGACAACAAATAGTATACTTTACTTCATTTGTAAGGGCCACTAAATAAGAGTTTAAACAAAATGAAGCAAGAAAGTTTAAATTTTATTCCAACCTAGCTTTAGAAAAGTTTTATTTATGCCTGTATATGAATATATGTAATATGTATATGGTTATACATTACACATATATATTTACATTGCATCATTTCACCACCACTTCAACCATATCTTGTAATAAAGAAAAACAATCAGACAAAAGCAATCAATGAAGCAGCAACATCTGCCTGCACCTGATACTTCTGGGATCTATAGTATATCATTCCCTATTCTACTACTGAGAGGAAGGTCAAGAAATTCATCATCTGTTCTTTAGAATCATTATTGTTCATTGCATTTAATCTGAGTTCAACTGCTTTTTTATATGCTGCTTTTATTTACACTATTCTAATCTTTTTGTATATTCTTCTGGTTCTGCTATCTTCAATCTGTATCAAAGAAGCCTTCCCATGTTTCTCTAAAATTTTTATATTATGCATTGTAGCACAATAATATTCTATTGCATTAATATGTCACAATTAATATGTCACGAGTTCTATGAGTAGTAGCTGCTTTGTATTTTTTTTTGTTTTTACTGTTTTTACACAAAAATACCAGTATAACAGCAACAACAGTACTATATGACGATCAATTCTGATGGACATGGCTCTCTTCAACAATGAAATGTTTCAAACCACCTCCAATTGTTCACTGAAGAAAGCCATATACACCCAGAGAGAGGGATGTGAAATGTGGACCACAACATAACATTCTCATACTCCTTGATTGATGTTTGCTTACATTGTGTTTCCTTTATCTGATGTATCGTTTATGTAGATTTTTCTTGCACAACAATGATAAGTTTGGAAATATGTATACATATATTCGATTTGCCAATATTTTAACATAATTAACATGTAGTGTATATCCTGCCATCTAGGGGAGGGGTGGGGAGTTGGGGGGAAAATTTGTAACGGAAAGCTATGTAAGGGTTATTGTTGAAGAATTACCCACACATATGTTATGCAAATAAAATTAAAAAAAATACCAGTATAAAAACTTTACTGTACATGGAAGCTTCCTTTTTTGTCTTTGATATGACTGGGGATACATGTTCACTAGTGGAATTTTTGGAACAAAGAATATGAAAAGTTTACTAGCTTTTCCTCATATATTTCCCTGTAGCTTTTGGTCAGATTTCCTTTAATTCCTTGTATATGATTATTTTGGCTTTTATAAACAAATGACAAATAAGGTGAAATCTGAGAGTTATTTAATTAGAATTTCTCTTATTATTAGTGATCTGGAGTATTTTTTTTTCATATGGTTTCTCCTAAATAAGCTTTTTAAAGTCCAGACAAATAACAGACAAATAAAATTCATAATAGCAAATCTTGTGTTATCTTAGTTATTTTAGATAATCATTGCCACACAGAAGAGTTTATTATAAATAATTTCACTTTCTCTCACTAATGAAAAAAATATTCAGCAAAAAATGCAAAAATCTGAGCTTTGGCAATATATTATTCTTTTGACCGATGTAGAGTTCATTTTTTTTTTGCCTTCTGATTCATTTGATGTGCTGAAAGAGCCATGATTACCAAATTAAATAACCTAGAGCCCTTGGATGCCCTTGGAAACTCTGCAATCATTTAAAAAGGTCAAGTTTTCTTCAAAGAGAAATTAAAAGTACTTTCTGCTTTTGAACTCTGACATTCTAAGATAGGTGTCTCCATCTCTCTATTTATGGTCTCTAAGTTAATGTAAAATGTATTTATTTCAAGAGACCTTTGCTAGATTGTCTAATAATTTCTCCTCTTTGGAAGAGGACTCTTTAGTCAATTTGATAGAGTTAAAAAATGAAGATGAGTAGGTCAAGCATTTATACTACCTATGATCACAGGGGAGACCATTGAAACAAGCCTTGAGTGTACAAATTATGGTTTGCTTTCCATATACAATAAATCTTTCTTATAACCTTTTTTCAGTTAACTTTTTTTCTATAGATAATGTATTTTAGATATCTTGGTTCTCTGGAAAACATTACAGAGCTTAACTAATATTTCTTTTCAAAATTTTTCATTGCTTCATGCATCAAAGTCTTAAGAAGCTTATCTACTTCTGAGGACCTACTTTGGTGATTGAAGATTTTATAGCTATAGAATTGTTAGTAATTTTCATGAGTTTAAAGTTGGTTCATCATCTCTGCTTACTTGTGTCCATCCCTCACATATAAGGCTTAACACTTTTTTCATTGCCATCCTTAGCTCAATCCTTACTAGAACCCAATTTACTAGTTATTTCCAGCATTCCTCTGTTGCCATCATTCCTTTACCTTTCTTGATCTACTTGCTTATCTATAATTCCAACATTCTACTTTAAAGCTCATTACCAATATTTAGTGATCTTAGCCTACACATAGCAAACTTTTCAGTTCTCCTGCTATCATCTTTGAAAATTGCCTCTACTTTCTTACCTTACAACATTTTTTTAATGATTTGAATTGTTAATTTAAAAAATAATTATAGAAATTTAAGCATAATTTTAGGAGGAAGGAAAGATTTATTCCTTTAGAATTCAGTTGGCCAGATTCTCTTTATTCTGCTACTTACTTCTCAAGTCTCATTTGGGAGATTTTGGGACATTTACTCTTTTAATCTTACTGATGCTGAAAATGGAAGACATTAAGGCATCTCAATACTTATGTTTTGGTCTGAAATAGTGTAGCCTTCAGAACATCATAACTTAGTAGAAGCAAGATGCTGGTGTGCAAAACTGTAATCCTAGATACTAGGAAGACTTAAGCTGATGAATGTTTCCAACTCAGGAGTTCTAAGTAGCAGTGGGCTATGATTAGGTGGCTACTCTAAATTTGGCATCAATATGGTGAACCCTATAGAACAGAGAAGCCAGCAACTTGCCTAAGGAGGGGTGAACCAGCCCAAATTGGAAATGGAAAATCAAAGCTCCCAATCAGTAGGTGTCAGAAATGGGAGGAGAACTTCTACCCTGGATGAGTTGGAGAGAGAGTCTTAAATTTAAAAATTAAAAACCCTACTAGAAAAGAACATTTTATGTGATATTCTAAGACTTTTCTTAATTATTGTTGGATGACAATAACTTTAGAAACATTTCAGTATGTCCTTTGCCATTGCTTCATGAGATGTTGGAAATTAAGGTACTATTTTTTATACTTAATCAGTAATCTCTAACCAATATCATTACTAATAACATATTTCATGATAATTCTATTATTTTCATTGATTTCTGAAATTCATTTCACATCTCTATAGGTTGGGTTTGGGTTACAATAGGTTTTATTGCTAACAATAATTTTATTGAGTACTTTTCAGTAGAGCTCATCCATGTGGTTTCTCCCTCCACTAGTGCTGTTTGAAACCAATTCTTACCTATTCCTGCTATATGATTCTTTTTTTAAAAAATCAGAGAGTTACAGCAAGAAAAGATCTTAAAAGCTATTCCTATTCTATCCTTATCTAGTTAATATTCTTAATTTACAAATGAAGAACTAAGAACCAGAGAAATGTGATTTGATTAACCATAAGCTCTTCATAGAGGATATGCATAATGGGCTACAAGCCTTGTCCTAACTGTTTTTGAGAAGTATCAGGATAGTGCTTTCCCATATTTTAACCATCTTTCTTGCTATGTGATTGGGCTCAGTATCTTGGCTTATTTGTATAAACAAAAAGTAGGAATTATCTATTTAATTCCTAATAATAAAAATTATATATTTCCTAGATGATAAAATAATTCATATTTGGTGATAAATTTGTTATATTTATATATACAATATGCATATGTTTATGTAATATACTATATTTTATGTATTTATTTATTAAATATGTTATTATTATAGCATTAATATATTTAACAATTATTATTTCAATTTAATCAATATATCATTATATTTATTATATTAAACATGTAATTAATTTTATAATAAATATAATTGGGTATTATGCATATAAATGGGTAACATATTGACTTAGTTTTAAAATTTAATATTAATTATTTTTAATCTATTAAATATTTCCTAATTATATTTCAATCCAGTTTGGGCTAGTACTGGGGATATTGTCAGCAGCATGCTGCTTCAGGCCCTGTGTTTCATAACTCTGCTGTAGACAACTGACACCCAGTTTTCATTTCTCCACTGCCCTTTGGGCAAGAATAATTGCCGGATGTTACCACAAAGTTAATTTTGTTCAATGATTTCCTTAATATCAAGTGCAACATAAAACAGAAAAATGTGGTTATAATGCTAGACAGAGACTCAGTAAGATCTAGGTTTAGTTCCTTTCTCTCATGCTTATTAGCTGTGTGATCATCTGACTTGACCTCATTAAGCTTCAATTTCCTCATTTGTTGTTCAATCATTTTAGTCATATCCAATTATTTGTGACCTCATTTAGGTTTTTCTTGGCAAAGATATTGGAAAGGTTTGCCATTTCCTTCTCCAGCTCATTTTGCCATTGAGAAAATTGAGGCAAACAGGGTTAAATAAATTGCCGAGGGTAACACAGCTGATGTGTCTGAAACTAGATTTAAACTCAGCAAGATGAGTCTTCCTGACTTCAGGCACAGCACTCCAAGCACTATGGTACCACCTAACTTCCTTTCAGATGTCCTTAGTCCTTAAAGATCCTTTCCAACTCCCAATCTGTGAAATAACCATTTTTTACCCATGCAGTATCCAAATGAAAGCAAGATTCTTTGTATGAAGTGAGGTCCTCCAGATGTTCTGTTTGTGTATGTTATGTGCATCAAGCCCCAGAGCTCTACAGGAGCTCCTCAACAAAATCCATGACTACCCAAGAAGATATCAGCCTAACAATCTATGTAGGAATAACCTAATGGATGAAGAATGCCCACTGTTAAGAGGATAATATATCATCCACTTAATCAGCATGGGCAACCTATTGAGCTAGTTTATACATCTTGAGAAGGTACTGTGGATGGACAAAAGGCTTAACCTAAAATAGTATAACTAATATTTATATATCTCTTTAAGGTTTATAAGGCACCTTATAAATATCTCATTTTATCTTAAAAGTGACTTTGGAACATAGGTGCTATTTCCCTATTTTATATATGAGAGAACTGAAGTGAACAGAAGTTAAATGACTTTCCCAGGTTCACACAGCTAGCAAGTATCTGAAGTGAGATTTGAACTTAGTTCTTCTTTGAGCTGCCTCTCAAAATAAGATAAGGAGAACAGACTAGATTGTGTTTGGGAAATTACGTAGGTCGTTCAGTAATATCAAATATCTCCCTGACACATAGACTTAGCTTTGTAATGGATTTCTTGCAATGATTCTATGTAATTAAATAGTGGAATATCCCAAAGAACTAGAATTAGGAGCCACCCAAAAGACAATGAAGAACCATATGTGGGTGTGAATACGTTATAACCCATTACTCAACAGAAAAATGAAGAAATGTGGCATAAAGCATATTGCCAGAGAGTTTTGACTGAAAAGCGTGTGGACCAATCAGATTGACAATAAAGAATAATCTTCCTGCCCATGGCAACTGTTGATTTCTTTGTGACCCCATTTAGGGAACATGTCAATTTAAAAACTACTTAAGACTCTCAAGATATTGTCAGCTTTGAAAATTATTTTCATGTAAAAAATCTTTTTAAATCTTTTTTTTTAATTTTAAGCTTCTTAAACATGTCTTTAAAACAGAATCATATATTTAAATCCAGTCTCAGACATTTATTAGTTCAACAAGTCACTTAACTCGAATTGCCACAATTTTTTTTTAAATACAGAGTAGAAAGATTCCCCACACACTGGGTAGACTCCATGTAGAAGACTGTATGGGATGACTCAAACAAGAATCAAAAAGTATAAGAAGGCTTCCTATCTAAGCCCTTGAATGAGGGTGTATTCACATAAATGAAATCACAGATCCATCCCATTTTTAAAGAAGAATTCTTAAACTGATAACACACAATTAAGCCACATTCTTTCAAGTTTGGAGTTATTTCCTGGGGAAAAACTGTACTCTGGGGATATGCACTAATCTTTTCTTGCCAAAATTTCCTTTTATTCATTGATCTATTAGCCTTGTATATATAAACATTCACATACCTTCTAGGCAAAATAATAGAGAATGATGAAAAATGCACAAAACATTGCCATATTCAGAATGTGAAAATAATATAATAAAACCCTGTTTTAAAGCACTTCTTTGTACTCTGCTTTGAGGTCAAATAATATTTTCTGAGTATACTGTCACATCTAACATATTAGATCAGAATGTGGAACAACTAGGAAGACCTGAGCTTGAAGCCGATCTCAGATATTTACTAACTATGTGACTAGGCAAGTCACTTAATCTGTCTGGCTTCAATTTCCTCATGTGTAAAGTGGAGATAATAGCACTTACCTCATAGAATTGTTGCAAAGATCAAAGATGTGAAAATATTGCAAAGTTTAAAATATTTTCTAAATTATAACTAATATTATTATCTCTCACTATAATAGGGAGACTAGCCGAACAATAACCTTATAATGTAATCAAAATATCATTAGAATACCACTGTTCTATACTGTATAGACCTGTGTTATGCTCTACTTTAAAATTATCTTCTATATTAGACTCCCAACCAAGACAAAATACATGTGAAATCTCCATTGAACTCCATCTCCCTTTTAATAGATGTAATAGATTTCTCTTATTTTCAATTGGAGCTAAATAAATGTTTTAGACAATTTAAAATGAGTAGGATTCACCTTTTGACAATTTCTCTTCCTAAGGGGTTGGTTGCTTTTGTAATTCTGATCTTACTCAAAGGCTCCTTTTCTCTGTGATTCTTCACGAGAGGTCACTGAGCTTATGACCCAGAAGTGCTTCTTCTTAGGCATATGCTTTGTCACCATTTCTGACAGAAGAGAGAAAAGAATAAACTAAAAATAGAATAAGGGAAAGCACCAACAGCAAGCAATTGTTGGTGAGATTATTAGAAGCACATGGAAATATGTCAATTTAGGAACTACTTAAGGCTCCCAAGATATTGTCAGCTTTGAAAATTATTTCCATGTTAAAAAAATCTTTTAATTTTTTAAACTTCCCAAAAATGTCTTTAAAATAGAATCATATATTTAAATCCAATCTTAGATATTTAGTAGCTCACCAAGTCACTTAACCCAAATTGCCTCCAAATTTTTTTTAAGGAATCATTTAATCAGCAATGCTCATGAAAGAAAAGACTCACTTTGTGATATTGCAGTAGATAATTGGAAAAAAATTAATACAAAAAGACACAGCCTTTGTAAAACAGACATTTATTATCACAAGGGAAAATAAAATATAGAAAAATATAAATGCCAGTGGCAAAGCCTTATACAGGCTTTATTATTAGTGTTAAAGCCATATTAGAATGGTGTAGCCTGAATCATGCAAGATTAATCTGGGAAGGCTTCATGGAGAAAGATAGAAAATCTTTGAAATCTTTGAAAGTGGTGTTGGATGAGGTTTGTTTATTTGCCTTTTCATTTAATATCTCCTGTCACCAATGAGATATTTGAGTCCCCATAAGGAAAAGTGATCTTCATAAACTTGACCTTTAAAGCTCCAATAACATCCAACTTTCCTGGTTATTTTTTTCTCAAAAACAGACTAGACAGAATTTATTTACAGCACTTTTAGATTTGCAAAGCACTTTACAAATATTATCTCATTTTATCTTCACAACAACTCTGGGAGGTAGGTACTATTATCATCACTATTATGCAGAAAAGGAAACAGACAGATTGAAGTTAAGGTATTTGTCAATGATCCCATGATTACTAAGTGTCTAAAGCAGTATTTGAACTCATAATTTTATACCTTTCCAATGTTCCCTGTATGCTATGCCATCTAGCTGCAACTAGTTCTCTAACATTTCCTAGGCATGGATACATAGTCCTGAGGCATTAGTTCCCTTTATTCAGAACACACCCCTGCCCCTGAATTTATGACATAAATACAGCATCATCTTATTCTTTGTAACAGTATTTGAAGTATAAGCAACATATATTCATTTTAAAAATCCCTTGCTATCTGAAATACAGCTAGGTGGTGCAATGGATAGAGCACTGAGTTTGAACTCAGGAAAACTCATCTCCTTGAGTTCAAATTGGTCTCATTCTGGGCAAGTTGCTTAACCCTGTTTGCCTCAGTTTCCTCATCTGTAAAATGAAAAGGAAATGGGGAACTCCAATATTTTTGTCAAGAAAACCCTAAATGGGGTCACAAAGAAATCAAACATAGACTGAAACTGAACTACATCTACAATATGTCAGTGAATATTGAATCACAAAGTTAGACATATCTTTTGATTCACAGATCATGTGACTGGACTTTAGAATAAAGATCATGAAGGAGCAGCTAGATGGTTCAGTGGATAGAGCACCAGCCCTCAACTTAGGAGGAACTGAGTTCAAATCTGGGCTCAAACACTTAACACTTTCTAGCTGTGTGACCATGGGCAAGTCACTTAACCCCAATTGCCTCAGCAAAAAAAAAATTAAAAAATAAATAAAGATCATGAAAAGGGGGGGGGGGGAATAATTATCTGTACAACAATATTCATAGCATCATTGTAGAAGGGGAAAATGCAAATAATCTATATGTTCAATGATTGAATAGGTTGGTGTATTAATGTAATAAGATATGACATTCTGATATAAAAAGGCCATTATGAAGAATACAAAGAAAATGCAGATAAATTGATATAAAATTATGTCTGAGACCAGATTTGAATTCAGGTCCTCTTGACTCCAGGGCCTATGATCTATCCATTGGACCATCTAACTTCCCCAACATTATTGCTTTTAGGGAACTTGGAAAACTTCCAGTGGGGTGGGGGGAGAGAAGAAGAAAAAGAAAGAGGATGAGAGGAGAAGAACTAGAAAAGGAGGATAAAGAGAAGGAGAAAGAAGAGGAAGAGGAGGAGAAGGAAGAGAATAATGATAAAGAAGATGAATTGGCATATCAGTTCACTGAGGAAGAATCTTTTTTTTTAAAGCCTAAATGAGTTAATAGGAAAGTATGTTAATTGTTTTTTCTCCAAATCATTGAAAAAGGAAATAGTGCCAATATATTAGACAGTTAATAATGATGGCAATTGCTCTGTCAATTGTGAATGCTGCCCACATTTGAGCAATTTAGGGTCAAATAACAATAGATAAGAATCTCATGCTAATATAGCTTCTTGTTCATGGGGTATTCTCTCTTTCTCACATCCCAGTGCCTTCTGCCTTGATCTCATTTTCCTGGGGTCATTTCCCACAATGTGACTGTTAGTGGGAATTATTCTAGCTTTAAGTGGATGAGACTGCTGGGCTTTGCAAATAACAGAGGACATCTATGTTACCCTTCCTTGGTTCTTTGACTGCTCAGGCAGCAAATACTGTGGGTTGACAATTATTTTCACTAATAAGTGACCTCATGCTGTCCCTGTTTCATTTTCTTGGTTGGTGTTAGTTGAGAGCACTTTGAACATTTCCATCTTGACCTCATTACATTTGAAACTGTAATTATAAACTGAAAAGGACAACTGGCCTCTATCTGAGATTATATAATGCTGTCAGATCCTATTGATTTGTTTTTACACCTATTTGAAACTAAGTAATTATTTAAGGTTTATCTTTCAAAAAGAGCACTAACATATAAATGCTTAATGAGTGTTTAAGTTAACTTGAATCTTATGCTTTATTCCAAATTGATCATATTCAAGATATATGGATTTTATTTTCATTTAGAAAGTTACGATTAAATGATGGTGGCATTTTGTTTTGGCATTAGCTTCTACTTGTGTTAATCTATAATTAGGTCTCCTCAGTTATGAACACTGTTAGATTTGAATCTTGGAAAATGAGTGCTTTAAGTGTGTTAGTGCTTTAAGTGAGGGTGGCCTTAATAAATTGCAAAATTCCATCTGAGACACCAATTTGCTGAATTTTTTGAGGTGTTATATATCACTTGTCTATAATCCAAAACAGCATGTGGGGAATAAGCAGTTTTGTATTCATTTACATGGCTTCATCTACATTTGTCCTCAAAATAGCCACCAAGAATTCTAAGCGCATAGTTGAAAATAAGGAAGAAGGCTTTTAAGAAAATATGGTCATCAAGAATCACCCAGAGTAGGTGGGAAACATGGTCTTCCCTTCAATGACCTCTGAAGCTTATAGAGCTTAGTTCCAAATTTATCCTATTTGGTCAAAGTTTCAATTGTGTCTCATCTGCTGATGAAATTACTTCCTGAGATTCATTCCTACCTTAATTATCTTCTTAATAGTATCTTGGACTTTTTTTTCTTATGGTAAAATTTATACTTCTTGTCATATTGATAGTAGAGAACAATGATTGTGAATATAACTTTTTTGGACAGAGCCCACAGTCCAGATAGGAATCCCATCACCTAGATCCCAATCTGGAATAATATTCTCTTTTAATTAGTTGTTGTTTCTCCTACTCTTCCTGACTTTTCTATACTTTCTCCTTCCTTTATCCCTTCCCACCCTACTCTGTTTCTTTAACAGCTGGGATTTTTTGACATTCTTTTATGGAAATGGGGAAGTATGACTGGGATTTGCCAATCTAAAAGTATTTGCTTGACTGATATTTTATCACAGTACCAGTTGTTTGTATTGATGCATTGAGCTATTGATAATTTTTAAAATGGTTTTCATTTTGGTAAGGCTAGGTTTAACTATGAGTTAGTAAAACTGATTATCTCCCCCCAAAATTCATAACCCAAGGGCATATCTTCTTTTAAAGATGTCACTCTGTGGAGTGACTTGTATTGTGAAATAGGGAACGATTGAGACATGTAATTAGTCATATTACTTTATAGTTACACCTCATACACATGATGAGCAGCTCAATACAGATAATTTGGTCATTTAAATATATACATGATCTGACTTATTCTTAGCTTGCCTGACAGCTTGATTCATTATCAGACTGCTTATCATTCTGTCATTGCTTATTTTTCTTTTTCATTTTGGGGTTTTCTTTGCAGAAATATTGGAGTGGTTTACCATTTCCTTGTTCAACTCCTTTTACAGATGAGGAAACTAAGGCAAACAGGGTTAAGGGACTTGTTCAGAATGTCACAACACAGTAAATGCTGAGGCCAAATTTGAAGTCATAAAAATGAATCTTCCTGATTCTAAGTCAGGGTTCTATTCACTGTACCACCCACATGCCCTGACAATAATAAAAACTCTTTTGTCAGTCTGGTAAAACTTAGGGTAAAGCCTTTTCAAAATGACTTTAGATACATAAAAAAATGAAAACATAATATTTGAAAGGAAACTGATTATGTTGAAATAGTTATAAAAATATTTTTAAAACAAATTCACAGGCTCCAGGTTGAGAACCTTTGCCTTAGAAAATCATCCAGCACAGTTCCTTTATTTTCCAGGTGAGAAAACTGGGACCTGGCTAAAGTATGGCGCTGCCTAACATCATACAGTATGGAAGTGAGGGATTTGAAATTTATACTCAGTACTTCAATATCCATAGTCAACCTTCCTCTCACACCTGGATCAAATGTTCATCTTTTTTTATACAGATGTAACTCCTACCTTTTTTCATTTCCTTGCCTTTGAGCAAGAAGCCTCACATGAAAGACAAGCCCTCTTTCTCCTATCCACCATTACTGATATTTATTTCAAACTGATGGGCTTGCATGTCTAATAAAACTGTCATGAAGGAGAATGAAAACCATAAAAATTCATACAAACAACAAGACCCATGAATAACTTTTCCAATCAAATACATAATAGTGTACCCTATGTAGGTCATCCATCCCTTAAATTGATGTAGAGCATTAAACAGATTTATGGCAACTCTTAGATTCCTGCAAACTGGTTTTTATAGTTTGTTCTCTTCTTCTTGTCTCTCATTTAATTTGTTTTTAGTAAATATACATTTTTAAAGACATTGGGCCTATTACAGTTTACAGAAAAAATGGCAGTTTGCTTCTCCCATCACCAAAAACCAGCTGAAAGTGACCAAAAAATCCCCAGAGAGAGTTGGAGAGATTCTGTTCCCCAGTTGTACATTTTATCTTGAGCATGACTCTTTAATCTGGGAAAGATGGACTTGTTCAAGGACCCTTGAATTTCTCTTTTGTCCTGGGAAAGGTAGAGTTTAACTCAATTGTCACCCTACCTTTGTGAAAAAAATTCTTTCCTTCTTGTGCCTGAAGGGACAAATCACTTCCTGCAGATCCTTGTTTCTGGGACCACTTCTGGAAAACAACCTCTATGTGAGAATTTCAAAGCAGTGTCTCATAATAATTCTCTGACATGCATAAACAAGCTACAAAGTGGGTGATGAATCTCATTATCTTTCTTTTCCGGATTGAGGAGCTGAGGTATAAAGAGGTTATAGTTTTGGTCAGCAGTTCTTAACAAGTTTGTGACAGAATGAGGATAAACTACAGTGCTTTAAGTGAGAGGAAAAAGAGAGTAGCATAGTTTATTTTCAGGCACAGCTCTTTTATTCACATTTATTATGTTTTAAAATATATTTTATTGATGCTTTTTGTTGCTATATCATTGTGATTTCTGGACGTGCCTCCTCCACTACATCCCAACTATCCTGAAATTAAGCCCTCCATTGTAACAATGAAAAAAATGTAAAAAGAATGTATATAAAGACAGATTGTCGTTAGGGTCCTTTCCACTTCCCAAGAGAAGGGAGATATCTGTTTTCTAGGACCATTCATTATTGGTCTTCTTATTACTCAAAATTTGGGTTTCTTAGTTATATTTTCATTTACATTATGGTGGTCACAAAATTTTGTTTCTCCATTGGCTTATTTCATTCTATAGCAGTTCATATAAATCTTCCCATGTTTCTTTGAATGTCTCCTATGTGTAACTTATTGCTGCTTAATACTTTTTCATTACAATCACATTCTATAGTTTGTTCAGCATTTCTACAGTGCACGAGAATCCATTTTGTTTCCAGCTCTTTGCTATTCAAAAAGAGGTACAGATTTTATAGTCATAACTTTATCAGCTTATTGGCCTCAGGCCTTCTTGGAAAGAAGTGTAATGACAACTTTCTATCTTTTAAAGCCCAAGCACAGAAAACCTGGCACTTGTGATACTACTTCTGCTGTTGTTCAGTCATTTCAATTGTTTCCCATTCTTCATGACTCCATTTGGGGTTTTCTTGGCAGACATACTGGAATGCTTTGCCATTTCCTTTCTAACTTATTTTTACAGATGAAGAAACTGAGGCAAATAGAGCTGTATGACTTGCCCAGGGCCACACTGCTAGTAATTGTCTGAGGTCAGATTTGAATTTAAATCTTCCTGACTCTAGGCCCAGAGTGCTACCATTGTGCTAACTAGCTGCCCTCCTTTTCCTACCTTTTATCTTTTTTTGGTATTGCTTGATTAAAAATAATATCATTCATATAAAAATTATTAAGCCAAAAAGTTGTATGCTTAATAACTGATTATATTTAAATTAATTTCAATGCATAAAACATCAATAATGTTTTAATCTTTTCCCCAGTATCCATTAGAATTTTTTCTCTATTCATACTCATTTATTTATCCTCCTTTAAGTATAGTTTTTTCTAGATGTGCTCTTTTTCATTTTACATCATTTTGTAAAGGTCTTTACTGCTGAAGGACTTGTTTTGTGACCTTTACATGATGACTGAAAACTGTAGGAGACAATTAATGCCCCCATCATTGAATTTACCTGGTTTTCCTCTCCATGAGCTTTAGCTTTGAGTGGAGTGTGGTAGTAGTGACTTTTTTTTTCATTCTTCTAATTGAAATAGGACTTCAAATAATGTGGTCCAGTGAGAGCTGTCAGCAAAGACCCAGGGATAGAAAGGTTGACCTGGTGTTCAGTAATAAAAAATGAGGTTGCTCTTTTTATACAAAAGTTCAGACTTGATATTTTAACATAATTAATATGTAGTGGATATCCTGCCACCTAGGGGAGGGGTGGGGAGTAGGGAGGAAAAATTTGTAACAGAAAGCTTTGTAAGGGTTAATGTTGAAGAATTACCCATACATATGTTTTGCAAATAAAAAAAAAGTTCAGACTTGATGCCCAGTTAGAGAGCAAAGTAGTGTTATCCATAAAGCCTGATACTGCTAGAACTCAAAGAACAATTTTTGTATTCTCAGAGGGGCAAGAATTAGGTCTCTCTTATATTAATAACCAATTGTTAAAGATTAAAATTTTCCCTTTTCTATTTCCTCATTAAAAAATCAGTCCTTTGTAGGTTATTTATTCAGCATCTGGTTGGGTGGGTGGGTGGTTGTAGTCCTTCATTATTAAAGAAGATAGCATTACTATATTAGAGTCTAGTTACTGTGTGTCCAGTTATGCCTGATCAGACCAATATGAGCTTGGAATGTTGTGCCACGAGTCAGACACAAACAGTCCCCATGCATATTTGAAGTGGCTTCTCTAACTGCACATCTCATGTTTCTTCTCAGCTGCTTCAATTCTGCTCTGCTTACAGAGCACAGTACTTTCTCTGATGAGGGCACACCATGCTGGACAGTCCTGTGCTAGTGTCTCTCATGTCATACAATTAATTCTAAAGTTCTTAAGAGAGATCTTGAGAATGTCCTTATATCACTTTTCCTGACCACCTTGTGAATGCTTGCCCTGTGTGAGTTTTACATAAAATAATCTTTTTGACTGGGTCACTGATACATTGTGGGTGGAACTGTGAACAGATCCAACCATTCTGGAGAGCAATTTGGAATTATGCTCAAAAAGTTATCAAACTGTGCATACCCTTTGACTCAGCAGTGTTTCTATTGGGCTTATATCCCAAAGAAATCACAAAGGAAGGAAAGGGCCCCACATGTGTAAGAATGTTTGTGGCAGCCCTTTTTGTAGTGGCTAGAAACTGGAAACTGAATGGATGCCCATCAATTGGAGAGCAACTGAATAAATTATGAACGTTATGGAATATTTTTGTTCTGTAAGAAACAACCAGCAGGATAATTTCAGAGAGGCCTGGAGAGACTTGCATGGACTGATGCTGAGCGAAGTGAGCAGAACCAGGAGATCATTATACACGGCAACAACAATATTATATAATGATCGATTCTGATGGACATGGCTCTCTTCAACAATGAAATGTTTCAAACCACTTCCAATTGTTCAGTGAAGAAAGCCATATACACCCAGAGAGAGAGATATGAAATGTGGACCACAACATAACATTTTCATGCTCTCTATTGATGTTTGCTTGCATTGTGTTTCCTTTATCTGATTTTTTTTCTTGTAGATACGATTTTTTTCTTGCACAACAATGATGTGTGGAAACATGTATACATACTATTTGTCAAGTATTTAACATAATTAACATGTAGTGGATTTCTTGCCATCTAGGGAAGGGGTGGAGACTAGGGGAGAAAAATTTGTAACAGAAAGCTTTGTAAGGGTCAGTGTTGAAGAATTACCCATACATATGTTTTGCAAATAAAAAGCTTTAACAATGTTGAAAAAAATATTATCTTTTTGACAAACATACATTTTGCATTCGTACAATGTAGCCAGCATTGGGCTGAGAGTCTACTCTCAGCAGTAGAGTTTGAATGCTTGACAATTTATTTCAAGAACCTGCCAGGTAATCTTAAGATACTTCCTCAGATAATTCAAATGGAAGCAATTTAGTTTCCTGCCATGGTGCTGGCATGTTGTCCAGGTTTCAGAGAGATGCAACAATGAGGTCAGCACAATGGCTTTGAAGACCTTCAGTTTGGTAGTCAAATACCTCTCATCTCCCACACTTTCCTTCAGAGGCTCCCTAACACTGAATTAGCTCTGGCAATGCATCTGTCAACCTGGAAAGTATACTTCCAAAATAAGTGAACTTATCCACAGCACTGAAACCTTCTCCATTTGTTGTAACTAAGGATTCCCCATATGGTTGGTGTGGTGCTGGCTGATGAATAAGCACAAGCAGCAGAGAATCGATCCATACATTGTTGTATTTCAGTGTCAGAGATTGCATTGAATGCACAATCATCTACAAACAAAAAAGTCATGAACTTCCTCCATTTTAATTTTAGCTTATAGTCTTTTCAAGTTGAAGAATTTACCATCACTGTGGTAACTGACTTTGGTGCTATGTTTGTCCTCATTAAAGGCATTTGACAGCATGGAAAAAGCAAGGAGCAAGCCCACAGCCTAGTTTCCCTCCATTGGTGACTGGGAAAGCTTAAGAGCACTCTCCATTGTCTAGAATCTGACGTACTATATTTTTTTTCTTTTTTTTTTATTAAAGCTTTTTATTTGTATAACATATGTATGGGTAGTTCCCCAGCATTGATCTTTACAAAGCTTTCCATTACAAATTTTACCCCCAGTCCTCTCCCCTCCCCTAGATGGCAGGAAGTCCACTACATGTTAATAATGTTGAAATGCTTGACAAGTTATGCAAGAAAAATCCTATCTACAAGAAAAAAAAGAAAATCAGAGAAAGGCAACACATGCAAGCAAATATCAATAGAGATCATGAAAATGTTACGTTGTGGTCCATATTTCATATCCCTCTCTCTGGGTGTATATGGTTTTCTTCAGTGAACAATTGGAACTGGTTTGAGACAGTTCTTTGTTGCAGAGAGCCATGTCCATCAGAATTGATCATCATGTAATACTGTTGTTGCTGTGTATGATGATCTCCTGGTTCTGCTCGTTTCACTCAGCATCAGTTCATGCAAGTCTCTCCAGGCCTCTCTGAAATCGATTGACGTACTATATTGATGAACTTCTCTGAGCAACCACATTTTGACATAATTTTCCATAAGCTCTTATGACTGACAGCATAAAAGGCCAAAGTATCAGATCTACAAATGTTTTATACAGATCTCTGTGATGCTCCTGGCCTTTCTTCTGGAATAATCAAACTGCAAAAACCATATCAACTGTTCCTTTGTCCCTTCTGAAGTCACAATGACTCTCATGTATAGGATCAGTTTATTAAGAAGTCTTGCCAGCAGTGACTAAGAGAGAGCCCACCCTCCTATCACCCCCATGATTGTCATAGGATAAATTACTTTTATAGAGATGGACAATGGAGGCATCCTTGAACTCCTGGGGCATAACCTCCGCTTTCCATATAATGTGGAAAACCAGGCAGCTTTTGTATGAGCAATGGACCCCCCTCCACCTTGTAAATCTCAACTGGAATAGAATCAGCACCAGGTGCTTTGCCACATGAAAGGAATCATATGCCATTCAAAACCTCTTCTTCCGTTGGAACTTCAGCTAAGGAGTGATTGATTTCAATCTGAGGTAAATGGTCAATGGCTTCAGCATTGATGGCAGTTTGTTGAGAATATCATGGAAGTGTTCAGTTCATCTCTCTAGGATCATGTCTTTATCACCCACTGAGTAGTTGAGATACACCATAGGTCTTTGACCCATAAATTGCCTTCAGTGTGTCATAAAAACACTTTAGATTGTTGCTATCAGCATAAAATTGAATTTCGCCTGCCTTTTACTGAGTCAAGAATCCTGTATCTCTATAAATTTTGATAGTACTTTACTTTTGATGGAATTGAATGCTACCCTCTTAGGGTTTTCATTTTTCATTTAGCATCTTCTTAATTTTCCCCATCATTTTCATCAAGCCAGACTTGGTGTTTATAATTGTTCTCAACCAGATGAGCAAACATTTAGCCAGTATCTGACAATAAACAAGATTGTCCAAATCCTCGGGGTACATGCTTTCCAATCTTGTTTGAGACCCTACCCAACTGAGGAAGCTTAGTTCTGATTAAAGAATAAAAAAGAATCTAATCTAGGTAAATTCTGGCTTATTGTGTTCTATTCAGGCAAACTTGGAGTGGATGTAGGTGGGAGTAGGAATATGTAGATCCCTTTGTCTATATTGTAGAAGATTGGAGATGGTCTGAGAGTAAGAGTGACATAATCAAAGCCACATCACTCATCCCCGCATTAGAATAGGTACACCTCTCCTTACAATATTCATTATCTCACAAATTGCTAAACAAAAAAAAGCTGATTGCCAGTTGTCAAGAATACCCACTTTTCCAAGGGTTTATAAACATTGAGGTAGTGCCATGATTCATTTTTTGGTTTAGGAGAGAAAGCCAAATGACTATCTTTCTATTAATTACTTACTAGCCATAATAAATACAATTATGAATTGCCTAATAGCTATGTCTCTTGAACTTTTTATACATTACAGATCCTATAGAGGTTCTGTATGATGGTATGTCCCTTCTAGTACCTCTAGTGCAAAATCATTGTAAATAGCATATTCTTCAAATATAAAAAATAATAATGTTATAAAGGTGGAGTAGAACTCATATTAAATATAAAATGCTTATCCAATCCTAGGATGTGCTCGTATCTATACTATGGTTCTCAACTCAATAGTTTGTTTACTTAAACTACAGATGCTTCATTAGAGATTTCTAGAAAACTTTGCAGTTTAATATATTTTATATTAGCTAACTTAACTAATTAAATTAATTTTGCTGGACTGTTTTGATATACTTTATATTAACTTATTTGTTACATAGTGCAATCTATCAGGAGAACTTAAGCCCCATGAGTGCAAGAGCGTTTCCTTTTGTATCTCCCCATCTAGTATAGTACCAAGCAGATGATAGTCACTTAATAAATGTTTGCTGAATAAAATCAAGGATGTACTTCATGAGTTTATCAGAATGATAAATTACCATTGTGTGTTTTAATATGCTTTGTTATCATTTAATTGTTTTTAAGTTGTATCCAACTCTTCATGACCCCATTTGGGATTTCATTGGCAGAGATACTGAAGTGGTTTGCCATTTCCTTATCCAGCTCATTTTATAAAGAAACTGAGGCAAATGGGGTTAAATGATTTGTCCAGGGCATGAAGCTAGTGATTGTCTTGAGGCTGGATTTGAACTCAGGAAGGTAAGTCTTCTTGATTCCAGCATTTTTATCCACTGTGCCATCTGGCTATCCTTTTTAATATACTAATACATCTTAATAAGTATTGAGGCAGCTAAATAACATGCTAGATAGATCCAGACTCAAATGTATCTTTAGAGACTTGAACAAATACCTCTGTCTACCTCAGTTTCATCAACTGTAAATTTAAATGAAATAATAATAGCATCCACTTCATAGGATTGTTATAAGGACCAAATGAGATAATATTTGGGAAGCAATTACCATAGTTCCTGACACATAGTAGCACTTAATAAATGTTTATTTGCTTTCCCTATAATTAGAATAGGGAAGAAAACACTTTAGTAAAAGAACAGAAATATAATATTTATATAGAACTTACCATGGGCCAGGCACTATGCTAGGCACTTTACATTTGTTATTTCATTTGATTCTCATAACAACCTTGCAAAGGAAGATATTTGATTATATATACACATGCACATACTTATTCAAAAGTAGAATAGGCTATTTCAATAATAATTTATTTCCCCATCATTGAAATTTTTCAGAAAAAAGGCCTGATGGCCATTTGTTAGGTAGTCTGAAGATTATCCTTATCTTATTAATATTGGATTAGTTGACCTCTCAGCTTCCTTACAACTCTAAAATTCTATTTCACATACATGCACATACATACATACATATATATGTATATACTCATATATATATGTAGGGTAGCTAGATGGCACCATAGTAAATAGAATGCCAGGGTTGAAGTCAGGAAGATTTTTGAGTTTTGTGGATTCAAATCTGGATTCAGATCATACAGGTAGTATGTATCTGTGATTTGAACTCAGATTCTCTTGACTATAGTGCTAGTACTCTATCTACCATACCACCTTGTTGCCTTTCATTTATACCATCTATGTGGGCCTTGTATGTACATAGTTGTTCCATATTGTATCCTCCACTAGACTGTGAACTCCTTGACATTTGTTGACTGCTTTTGCCTTTCTTTGTATCCCAAGCAACTTAGCATGCAATAAATTCTTAATAAATGCTTGATGACTAACTTAGCAGTAGGTAACTCTCTAAGATTCTAAGCTGAAAGATACTGACGTGTGATTAAAGCATGGGAATTTCCTATATCCATAAAATCATAGGGCCAATCCCTAACTTGATCCTTGTGTGCAAGATACACTCAGGTCAGAAAGACAAAAAGAAAATTATCCTTGATCCCAAAGAGATTCAATTCTGCTGATATGCAAAGAGTAGAGAAATAGTTTATATGGAAAATAGCTTATATGTAGATACACAAGAAAATATATATCACACACATAGCCCAAATAAATTGTCATAGATCCAAGGAAGCAATGCAGCACTTCTTAGATTGCATTCTAGGAAGCAAAGAACTGGTTAGAGACATGTGATGTATTGGCCCTTTTCTTTTCTTTTTTTTTTAAGCTTTTTATTTGTATAACATATGTATGGGTAGTTCCCCAACCTTGATCTTTACAAAGCTTTCCAATACAAATTTTACCCCTAATCCCCTCCCTTCCCCTAGATGGCAGGAAGTCCACTACATGTTAATAATGTTGAAATGCTTGAGAAGTTATGCAAGAAAAATCCTATCTACAAGAAAAAAAAAAAGAATCAGACAAAGGCAACACAATGCAAGCAAATGTCAATAGAGATCATGAAAATGTTACGTTGTGTTCCATATTTCATGTCCCTCTTTCTGGGTGTATATGGTTTTCTTCAGTGAACAATGGAACTGGTTTGAGACAATTCTTTATTGCAGAGAGCCATGTCCATCAGAATTGATCATCATGTAATACTGTTGTTGCTGTGAATGATGATCTCCTGGTTCTGCTCGTTTCACTCAGCATCAGTTCATGCAAGTCCCTCCAGGCCTCTCTGAAATCGTCCTGCTCGTCGTTTCTTACAGAGCAATAATATTCCGTAACATTCATATACCATAATTTATTCAGCCACTCTCCAATTGATGGGCATCCCTTCAGTTTCCAGTTTCTAGCCACTACAAAAAGGGCTGCCACAAACATTCTTGCACATGTGGGTCCCTTTCCCTCCTCTAAGATCTCTTTGGGATATAGGCCCAGTAGAAACACTGCTGGGTCAAAGGGTATGCACAGTTTGACAACTTTTTGAGCATAGCTCCAAATTGCTCTCCAGAATGGTTGGATCCGTTCACAATTCCACCAACAATGTATTAGTGTCCCAGCCCTCCCACATCCCCTCCAACATTCATCGTTATCTTTTCCTGTCATTTTAGCCAATCTGACAGGTGTGAAGTGGTATCTCAGAGTTGTCTTAATTTGCATTTCTCTGATCAATAGTGATTTGGAGCAACTTTTCATATGACTAGAGATGGTTTTAATTTCATCATCTGAAAATTGTCTGTTCATATCCCTTGACCACTTATCTATTGAAGAGTGTGGCCCTTTTCTTTTAATTTCACCTCTACAGATCAGTATTGCTAGAGATTGTTCTGCTCTTTTTCTGTCAATTTGAAGATTGTCTCTTCACTTTGAAATGCCCTAGAAAAACTTTATTGGATCATAAGTAACTAAAAAGAACTAATTTTCCATACCCTGATGGCTTTTCACTAGCAAGTGAAAAATAACATAAAATATAGACTATTTCATTGGACTAAGAGTGATGAAAAATCTTTTATTTCTGGGGCATGAGAAAAGGTCAAGCAGATTTTGTCAATAATTTCTTTCTATTGAAAAATACTGAATCACCCTTCAAATACTGTATTTCATCTATCACTAGACTAATTTAGAGTATTCAGGAATCTTCTTCATTCCCTTCTGATAGTTTTTTGATATAGTTCCATCATATAATACCTTTCTTTTCAGGGTTTTCAGTTAAGTCCAAAAATCCCAACACTGAATTCTTTGGTCTTTGATTACTGTAATACATTTGGTTGTTTTGTTGTTAGTTTTTGGGGGGAGGGGAGGGAGGATTTATTTCATCAGTATAGGGAGTTACTCTAGTAACACAGATGGGGAACCTCTTCTGTGAATTAATCTTAGAAAATTTCCTGGAGGTACTGAAAGGTTAATTGATTTGTCTAGACCACAGTGACAATCATGAAGCAAAGTCAGAAAGTAAAGCTCTCTTTGTTGGGTAGAGTTTGGAATCTGTCACAAGAGCCAGACTTAGTTTTTCTGATATACCTTCTGAGAATCCAGGGTCAGCTTTATTTTGTGATGAGGCATTAAAGGAATTTAATGGAAGTCTATTTCCATAACGGTTTCTGTCCATATATGTCATGTTAGAAGCTTATGATGGAATCTATCTTCTGTATAAGTTATGTATTTGATAAAAGGATAGAATTTAGAACTGTAAAAATCCTTAAAGATTCTACTCTGAGGGTTTTTTTTAATTTTTAATTTTTTTATTTTATTTGCATAACATATGTGTGGGTAATTCTTCAACAATAACCCTTACATAGCTTTCTGTTACAAATTTTTCCCCCCAACTCCCCACCCCTCCCCTAGATGGCAGGATATCCACTACATGTTAATTATGTTAAAATATTGGCAAATTGAATATATGTATACATATTTCCAAACTTATTATTGTTGTGCAAGAAAAATCTTATCTACACAAAAGATATATCAGATAAAGGAAACACAATGTAAGCAAACATCAATCAAGGAGTATGAGAATGTTATGTTGTGGTCCACATTTCGCATCCCTCTCTCTGGGTGTATATGGCTTTCTTCAGTGAACAATTGGAGGTGGTTTGAAACATTTCATTGTTGACCCCTCCCCTAGATGGCAGGATATCCACTACATGTTAATTATGTTAAAATATTGGCAAATTGAATATATGTATACATATTTCCAAACTTATTATTGTTGTGCAAGAAAAATCTTATCTACACAAAAGATATATCAGATAAAGGAAACACAATGTAAGCAAACATCAATCAAGGAGTATGAGAATGTTATGTTGTGGTCCACATTTCACATCCCTCTCTCTGGGTGTATATGGCTTTCTTCAGTGAACAATTGGAGGTGGTTTGAAACATTTCATTGTTGAAGAGAGCCATGTCCATCAGAATTGATCGTCATATAGTATTGTTGTTGCCGTGTATAACGATCTCCTGGTTCTGCTCATTTCACTCAGCATCAGTTCATGTAAGTCTCTCCAAGCCTCTCTGAAATCATCTTGCTGGTCATTTCTTACAGAACAATAATATTCCGTAATATTCATATACCATAATTTATTCAGCCATTCTCCAATTGAAGGGCATCTATTCAATTTCCAGTTTCTAGCCACTACAAAAAGGGCTGCCACAAACATTCTTGCACATGTGGGGCCCTTTCCTTCCTTTATGATTTCTTTGGGATATAAGCCCAATAGAAACACTGCTGAGTCAAAGGGTATGCACAGTTTGATAACTTTTTGAGTGTAGCTCCAAATTGTTCTCCAGAATGGCTGTATCCGTTCACAGCTCCACCAACAATGCATCAGTGTCCCAGCTGAGGGTTTTTTTTTTTTAACAAAAGTCCCATGAACTTTTAAAAAAGTTTTTGATTTCTGTATTTAGTTTCCTTTGTAATTTTATGTATAATGCATTAAAATTCTTATTCTGGAAAGAAAGTTGGCTTTACCAGACTGCCAAAGGGGTTCATGACATATTAAAAAAGGAAGACTTTCTGATCTAGACGACCTTGCTCATTTTACAGGTGAGAAAATTCCAGAGTGGTTAAGGAATTTTTCCCAAGGGAACCCACATAACAAATGATAGATTTGCTATTCAAACCCAGATTCTCTAATTCCAAATACAATGCCTTTGCCACTAAATCTTGCAGTCTCTTTTAAAGCACTTTAATTAAATATTCTGGAGACCATAGGAGCATAATCTGAAGGTAGGACATCAGAAGATAATTAGCCCAAGCTCCTCTTTATATTTGAGGAAACCCAGATTTAGGCATTTGAAAAAAATTAATAATTTTTTATTATTGTTGTTGTTGTTTTTTTTTTAATATCATCTAGATCACAAAACTCCTCCTCACTTTGCCCTTTTCTACCTTTCAGAACTAATCCTTATGAGAAAGGGTTTTTGGAAGGAAGGAACAAATGAAGGAAGGAAAAGGAAGGGAAGGAGGGAAAAAGGAAGGAAGAAAGGAATGAAGGAAGGAAAAGGGAGGGCAAGAAGAAAGGAAAGAAAGAAAGAAAAGATCAAAACAGATAAGAGAAAATGGAAATACAGGTTTTTTATTTTGATTTGCTCAAGTTCACATATTGTTAAATATTGAAAACACACTCATACTTAGAATGTTTCAGCCTAGTCATATGAGCTTGATCACAAATAGAAGAGTTACAATTTATTTTTGCTCTTTTGGTGAGGGTAGAGAGAGGGAGACAGAAATACAGAAACAGAGAAAGACACAAAGACACATAATCACACAGATTCAAAAGAAGAGACAGAGGCAAAGAGAGAGGAAGACGGGGGAGAGAGAAAGAAATAAAGGGAGAGAGGGAGAGAGAGGGGAATGGGGAGGAGATAGGAATGGCGATGGGATCGGGAAAGAAATGGGAAGAGAGACATAAAGAGACAGAGGTGGAGAAGAAAGAAAGAGAGGAAGAAAGAGACAGAGACAGAGAGGGAGAGAGAAAAAAAGAACAGAAGGAAGGAGAAAAGGAGGGAAAATTAGAGGGAGGGGAAGGGGAAAATTAGGAGGGGGGAGAGGGGAAAGAAAAGGTTTAGGGAATTTATTACTATCCAGTTAATTTACTTTGTAAGTTATGAGCCATATATCCATAGTCAAGTTGAAGGCAAAAAGTACAAAATTAACTTTTCTTAAAGATAAAAGGAGTTGTTGGGGCGGAGCCAAGATGGCGAACTGCGGACAGCTTTCTCTGTGAACTCCCTCCGACATTCCCTCAAATCCAGAAAGTAAGCCTTAAAACTGGTTCCTGAGTGAGGTCCTCACCAAGCATTTGGACTACAACGCACTTCTATAAAAGATCTACCTTGAAAGAACTCCGGAGAAGGTTAGCCTCAGGGGAAATCGGCCTCCGGTCGCGATCGGACTCCAGCCGGGGCGGAAGTCAGGGCTGCGATAGAGGGGCGGATTTTGGGCACCCAGGAAGCCCCTGGGAGACGCCTGGGCCACTTTGCTCTGCTTGCGGGCAGGTGCTTTGGCAGATCTGCCTTTGGAAGGGGGTGGATTGAGAAAAGCTGAAAACGTGGTCCTGGTGCAAATCTAGCCCGACCAGCCTCAGACCGGAAGTCAACTCGGCAAACTGCCCCAGGGCAAATATAAATTGTTGCAGTTTTCTCGGCTTTTGACCAATATCCCAACTTTAAATCATGAGCAAGAAGCAGAAGAGAGCTCTCACCATAGAAAGCTTTTACGGAGAAAAAATAGAACAGTCCCCAGATCCTGACATTATGAAAACAATCCCAGATGAAGCCACAAAGGCAGACTTAAGTTGGTCTCCCTTTCAGAAGGCTTACCTGGATGATTGCATTAAGAATCTCAAAAGAGAGCTAGAAGAAGAATGGGGAAATAAATTGAGATCAGGGCAACAGAAATATCAAAAACTGGAAAATAGGACTGGTGAATTGGAAAAAGAAAACAGTTCACTGAAAAACAAAATTGGTGAATTGGAAAAAATCACCAATTCACTGGAAAATAAAAATGGTGAACTGAAAAACAAAATTGGTGAATTGGAAAAAGACAACAATTCACTGAAAAACAAAATTGGTGAATTGGAAAAAGACAACAATTCACTGAAAAATAAAACTGGCAAAATGGAAAAAGAATGCATTGAATCCAGAAATTCAATTGGCCAGCTACAAAAGGAGCTAAAAAAGATAACTGAAGGAAATAATACTCTAAAAATTAAAATTGAACAAATAGAAGTAAATGACTCAATAAGACTTCAAGAATCAGTTAAACAAAAACAAAAAAATGAAAAAATAGAAGAAAATATGAAATATCTCCTAGGAAAAACAACTGACTTGGAAAACAGATCCAGGAGAGACAATTTAAGGATTATCGGACTCCCTGAAAGCCACGATGAAAAAAAGAACCTGAATGCTATCCTCCAGGAAATCATGAAAGAGAATTGCCCTGATGTTTTAGAATCAGAAGGCAAAATTGGTATTGAAAGAATTCACCGATCACCTCCAGAAAGAGACCCCAAAATTAAAACCCCAAGGAATATCATGGCCAAATTTCAGGACTATCGCACCAAGGAAAAGATATTGCAAGCAGCTAGAAAGAAACAGTTCAAATACCGAGGAACTGTCATTAGAATTACACAGGATCTGTCAGCTTCCACATTGAAGGATCGAAGGGCCTGGAACCAGATATTCCGAAAGGCAAAAGAACTTGGATTACAGCCAAGAATAAGTTATCCAGCTAGAATGAGCATCTTCTTCCAGGGAAGAAGATGGTCATTCAATGATACAGGAGAATTTCACCTATTTCTAATGAAAAGACCTGATCTGAACAAAAAATTTGACCTCCAAATAGAGAACTCAAGAGAAACATAAAAAGGTAAAAAGGAAAACTCTTGAGAACTATATTCCTACTATAGGTATCCTTTAAAGAATGGCAGTATAATTTGATTTTTCTTTGATAATAATGGAAAAGAAATTAGAGGTAGAAGGAATACCATACTGAAAAAGAAAAAGGGGGGAGGGGGGAAAAGGAGGCAAAATAAAGTAAAAATATAGGAGGTAAAATAAGGCAAAATCTCATAAAAAGACATAGAAGATCTAATATAATTGAGGGAAAGAAGGGAGGGTGACGAGTATTGTGTAAACCTTACTCTCATTAGATTGGACTCTAAGAGAGTCAGATACATTTGGCTTCAAAGAAAGCACTGACCCTCCTTGTGGGAAGGTAGGAGGGAGGGGAGAAAAGGAAAGGGATAAACTAATAGAAGGATTAGGGGAAAGGTATAAAGGGGAGGGAGGGACTCTAAAGGGAGGAGGATTATTGGTGGGAGGTGGTCTTCAAGAGCAAAGTACTGGGGAGGGGGGAAGGGAGAGAAGGGAAAGGGAAGAGAAAATCATAACTCTGGGTAAATAAGATGGCAGGGAATACAGATATAATTATTTTAACTGTGAATGTGAACGGGATGAACTCTCCCATAAAACGGAAGCGGGTAGCAGACTGGATTAAAAGCCAGAATCCTACAATATGTTGTTTACAAGAAACACATCTAAAACATAGAGATACATACAGAGTGAAGGTAAAGGGCTGGAGCAGAATCTTCTATGCTTCAGGTGAACAAAGAAAGGCAGGGGTAGCAATCCTTATCTCGGATCAAGTAAAAACAAAAATAGATCTAATTAAAAGAGATAAGGAAGGAAACTACATTTTACTAAAGGGTTCCATAGACAATGAAGCAGTATCAATACTTAACATATATGCACCAAGTGGTATAGCATCCAAATTCCTAGAGGAGAAGTTAAGAGAGATGCAAGGAGAAATAGACAGTAATACTATACTAGTGGGAGATCTCAACCTTGCTCTCTCAGAATTAGATAAATCAAATTCCAAAATAAATAAGAAAGAAGTTAGGGAGGTTAACAAAAGGCTAGAAAAGTTAGGTATGATAGATCTCTGGAGGAAATTGAATGGTGATAGAAGGGAGTATACTTTTTTCTCAGGGGTTCATGGAACTTATACAAAAATTGATCATGTGTTAGGGCATAAAAACCTCAAAATCAATTGCAGAAAAGCAGAAATAGTAAATGCATCCTTCTCAGATCATGATGCAATAAAACTCACATGTAATATAAGGCCAGGAGAAAATAGGCCACAAGTTATTTGGAAATTAAATAATCTAATCCTGAAGAACGAATGGGTGAAAGAGCAAATTATAGACACAATCGAAAATTTCATCCAGGAGAATGACAACAATGAGACAACATACCAAAATTTGTGGGACTCGGCTAAAGCGGTTATAAGGGGTAATTTTATATCTCTAGATGCTTACTTGCGTAAAACAGAGAAGGAGAAGATTAATGAACTGGGCTTACAATTAAAAAAGCTAGAAAAAGACCAAATTACAAACCCTCAATTAAATACTAAATTGGAAATTCTGAAAATTAAAGGGGAGATCAATAAAATTGAAAATAAGAAAACTATTGAATTAATAAATAAAAGTAAGAGTTGGTTTTATGAAAAAACCAACAAAATAGATAAGCCTTTAGTTAATTTGATTAGAAAAAG
>JAJPUD010001313.1:0-28674 GCA_023553655.1 Myrmecobius fasciatus | reverse complement strand
ATCTGGGGATGTTTGATTTCTCTCCTCATCTGTGTCTGGGATATGTGACCATATTTTTTCCAGGCTGTCAAAACCCTGTTGTTGCTTATCAGTGGCAAAATGTAAGACACTTTGCATACTCAGAGATACTGCTCAGACATTTCAAAATTCTAGGTCTCAGAAGTGCTGGGAAAACTTCTTGCCTTCCTGTGTTCCTTACTTTTAAATGGAAATAATATAAAACTAACCTTCCTGGCCTGTATAAGGAATCATTAGTTAGCAAGAACAACAGGCAGTTATTCTCTCTCCTATCTACCATCCACTAATAATGGATAATTTCCAGCCTGTTCTTCCATTCTAACTGTCAGAGCTGTCAGAATGCTAACAATCCTGGAAAAAATCCCGGAATCATGCTTATGGCATCTACTACCAAGCTGGTCCTGTAGCAGGACAATTGCTTCCATTTATCTCTTTTTGACTCTTTAATGCTTGCTAGATTTGAAGCACTAGCCTCAGGCCTGAGGATACAACTATAAAAGTGAGATAATGGTATGATATGAGTTTAGGAAGGTTCATAATATCAAAATCCAGTACAAGAAAGGACAAAGCAGAGAAAAAGACGGGAAAGTAAGTCAACTTTATTCAGGGGACATACTTATACAAAATGAAGGACAGTCATGGTAGAAATTGATTAAGTATGTTGGGAGGTCCCAAGTTCAGAAAAGCCTTTTTTTTTTTTGTAAAGTTATTTTTATGAAGAGGACTAGTGTTGATTCATGCTAATAGATGGGGAGCAAGAGTTGAGAGAAGACTTCTGTAGAATTGGTGGCTAGTTGATATTCAAACTCCCTGGTATCAGGAAAAGGAGTTTTGGTTGTTACTAGAGGCTGTTTGGTGTTGCAGTGGGCACAAAACTGGACCTAGTATCAAGTAGACCCGAGTTCAAATCTAGCTTCAGAGGCTTACTAATTGTGTGACTCTGGGAAAGTCACTTTGCCTCTGTCTACCTCAGTTTGCTTATCTAACAAATGGGAATATTAATAGTATCTACTTGGCAAGGTTGTTGTAAGGATCAAATAAGATAATATATGGAAAGAACTTTGCAAATCTTATCTCTATATAAATACTAGCTATTATTATTATTATTATTATTATTATTAATCATTATTACTGCTTGACTTACAGTGATAAAGCAACTCAAGGATTTTGAGCTTTCCTTAGGCCTTCTTCATTTAGCAAAGTAGGCAGGCCACTGTCCCTGATCTTGGGGACTTTATATCCAATTGTGACCCAAATATATTAGAAAACTTAAGAAAATAGAGCAGTCAACCTAAGGAAGTTTTAGTCCTAATAGAAAATTGGGCCTAGTGGAAACTATCAGACATCAACAAGTTTCCTTAGAGTCTACCTTGAAGGGAAGGGGACCTTCTGATTATAATTTTTGTTTTTGCTTCAGTTCAATTCTATAAACACAAATAAAGTTCCTTCTATGTGCAAAGCACTTTCCTTTATACCTGCCTTTACCTTTAGTCTCTGTCAAAGAATTTAAGAAACTGTGTAGAACATGCTAATATCTTTTTAAAATGTCTTATTTTTTTACTTCATATTTTGGACCAAAAAACTAATATTTTGATGAAAAAAGTTCCTTTTAAAACATAGTTTATTGGGAAAAAATTTGTGGTCATCTACCCCCATAAAGGTCCTGTTCTGAGATGCTTCATCATAATGAGAGGATCATGCTTCCTCCTAGAAGGCTATATTCCTAGAACCTCAGCTCTGGCAGGTTCTGCCCTGTTGATAATGTATGTGTGTCCATTGAATATTGACTTCATTAAGTGTGTCAAGACATTTCACCAGAAGCTTGGCTACCATGTGTTGAATTTATTTACTTATTTATTTTTTGTCTACAACAACTAATGAGTCTATCTACTAAAGAACCGAGGGAGAGTCTTATCATCTGAGAGATGATATCTCAGAGAGATATCTATTCAGATGAAACCATGCATTTCAGATTGATTAAAGTATAGCTGTTGAATACAGATACTTGATTAAATTTATATTTCATTTCAATCTTTCCCCTAGAGAAGGTGAGTCTATTCCTGAGGACAAGGACTATTTTTATTGAATATGAATATATTCATTCACATATGAACTCTGGAAATGACATGTTACCACAAATGGGAAAGAAACAGAGGCTAAAAGTTTGAGATAATGATATTGAAAGCTGGTATTTATGAAGTACTATAAAGTTTGAAAAGCATTTTATATATATTATTTCATTTGATCACACAAAAAGTTAAGGACTTTTAAATATATGATATTTATCTATATGTATGTCAATGTTAACAATATCTCACATTTATATAGTGCTTTAAAAACTTTATATACATTATCATCCTTGATCCTCTTAATAATCCATTGAAAAAGATATGATAGTAACTATTTTGCAATATATTTTGCAAATTTTTTTGCAAATAAAGAAATTGAGAGGTTAAATGATTTGTGTAAAATCACCTTACATGGAAGAATCCTATTTCAGTGTGGGTCTTCTACCTCCAAATACTGAGCTCCTTCCATCATATATATATAATATATATATATGTACATATATGTATATATATATATTATAATGTGAATCATTTCATCCTCTTGCTTCTGTGTCAGGATTGTCCATTGACTTTGTCTAGGACAGGGGTTCTTAACCTGGAATTCACATAGGAAAAAAATTATATTTTTTTTTCACTAACCTCTAGCTGAAATTTATTACTGATGCTAAATAACAATAACAATAGCATCTCTTTCCCTTATTCTAAGAAATTCTAAGAAAAATTACATCTTGAGGCTGTCAAAGAAGTCCAAGATGCAAGAACTATAGATCTAAAAAGTTCATCTGCTAGACATCTTCAATTTTATTCCAACTCATTGTTTGTTATAGACTAGTCCATAACATTATTGTTCAGTCATTTCAGTCCAATTCTTTGTGACCCTATTTGGAGTTGTTTTAGCATAAATATCAGAGTGGCTTGCCATTTTCTACTCCACCTCTATTTACAAATAATTGAACTGAGGTAAAAGGGATTAAGAGACTTGCCTGGGGTCACATGCTACCAAGTATCTGGGGCTAGATTTGGACACAGGAAGTCTTCTTGACTATAAGCCTAGCATTCTATCCACTGGGCCAGTTAGACCTTAGCAAGAGCAGAGCAATCAAGGCTTTTGTTCCAAGGGACTGAAATTTTAAAAAGTGTAAAAATTTAGCACTATTTCAGCAGCAAGGAAAGAAGAGAATTTAATATCTCTCAGGGAGCTATATACTACTATCATAACTAATCTAATTATAGCTACTATACTACTACAGTAACTAAATTTTCAATCAATCAAATTCGTCTTGATTATTGATGATATTGCTTTGACATCAAGAATTACAAATTTGACGTTGGAGTCCAAGTTGGAGTCAGATGTGGTTCTCCCCCTTCATGATGTCACAAAAACACATGGATATGTTGCAATTGTAGGTAGACAACATTTTCACTGGTCAAGTTGGTAAACACTTGAAGGCTAAGTTCTATGCATGAGAAACTTCAAAACTTGATAATCATTTTGTCTTCCTTCTTATAACATCATGAAGCTCATTGCTAGAACCCTTGAAAATGAGTTTCTCTCTAGGATCTTATGTTTAAATTTTTTTTTTTTTTACCTTCTTTTTGATGTAAGATACAAAAGAACATCTATAAAAGGGATCCAGGAATCCAAAACAAATGAATTATTCTCCAAGGTCAGGCATTCCTTTTGTTTAATTTTACATTTATTCCATTTGTGCCACGGTGGAAGATAACTTTAGGGTTGTCCCCTCCCTTCTCAATCTAGTAAGTAAAAGGAACAAACAATTGGACACACTGGAGTTCTACATTAGCACTTCAAAGAGGAAAGATACAGGAAAAAGGAAAGAAAAAAAAATCCAGCAACTCATAATAGAATTAGCTTTGTGCAGGGGCAAGGTTTGTGATAATTTTTTTTTTTTTTTGGTTTGATTTTGGAGGCTACAGTACTCATGATTCCTTCCTTTATAATGGGGCTTCTTAAAGAAATTAAATATTTTTTTTCCTTTCTTTTTTTTTCTATTCTGTTTTTTCTTCATTTTGGATTTAGTTCAATAAGTTTTATTTAGCTATTTAGTTCAGTTTTAAATAAAGGTGAATTTAGGGGGCGGAGCCAAGATGGCGAAATGCAGACAGCATTCTCTGTAAGCTCTTGAGACCTTCCCTCAAACACAGACAAACTGAGCCTCTGAACTGGTTCTGGAGTGAGGGCTTCACCAAACACTTGGACTACAACGCACTTCTATCAAATATCTACTTTGAAAGAACTTCTGAGGTCAGTTTTAGACGGGCAGGGGATCAAGCAGCTCCCAGTGCTCAGACGCCAGGGCGCAGCCGGGGTGCAAGTCCGGGGCTGGGACGGACTAGAAGATTTTAGGCTGCCAGGAAGTCCCTGGGAGACCCTTGGGCCACTTTGCTCTGCTTGCGGGCAGGTGCTTTAGCAGGTCTACCTTGATAAAGGGTGGATTGAGAACAGCTGAAAGTGTGGTCCTAGTGCAGATCTAGCCAGATCAGCCCCAGACCGGAAGTCAACTCGGCAAACTGCCCCAGGGCAAATTGAAATCCTGCCTGCTGCTGCTGCCACTTCGCCGCTGCTGCTGCTGGGGCTGCAGAATTCCCTGCTGTTAACTGATACCTCAGCTAAACATAATGAGCAAGAAGAAGAGAGCTCTCACCATAGACAGCTTTTATGGAGAGAAACTAGAGCAGTCCCCAGATCCTGAGATTCTGAAAACAATCCTAGATAAAGCCACAAAGGTGGACTTAAGCTGGTCTCCCTTTCAGAAGGCTTACCTGGAAGATTGCATAAAGAATCTCAAAAGAGAGCTAGAAGAAGACTGGGGAAATAAACTGAGAGCAGTGCAAGAAGGAAACATCGCCCTGCAACAGAGATGTGAAAAACTGGAAAATAAGTCTGGTGAATCGGAAAAAGACAAAAATTCACTGAAAAACAAAATTAGTGAATTGGAAAAAGTCACCAACTCACTGGAAAATAAAAATAGTGAATTGGTAAAAGACAACAATTCACTGAAAAACAAAATTGGTGAATTGGAAAAAATCACCAACTCACTAGAAAATAAAAATAGTGAATTGGAAAAAGATAAAAATTCACTGAAAAATAAAATTAGTGAATTGGAAAAAGACAATAATTCACTGAAAAATAAAATTGGCAAAATGGAAAAAGAATGCAATGAACCAAAAAATTCAATTGGCCAGTTACAAAAGGACCTAAAAAAGATAACTGAAGGAAATAATACCTTAAAAATTAAAATTGAACAAATTGAAATGAATGACTCAATAAGACTTCAAGAATCAGTGAAACAAAAACAAAAAAATGAAAAAATAGAAGAAAATATGAAATATCTCCTAGGAAAAACAACTGACTTGGAAAACAGATCCAGGAGAGACAATCTAAGAATTATTGGACTCCCTGAAAATCACGATGAAAAAAAGAACCTTGATGCTATCTTCCAGGAAATCATGAAAGAGAATTGCCCTGATGTTTTAGAATCAGAAGGCAAAGTTGGTATTGAAAGAATCCACCGATCACCTCCTGAAAGAGACCCCAAAATTAAAACCCCAAGGAATATCGTGGCCAAATTTCAGGACTATCGCACCAAGGAAAAGATATTACAAGCTGCTAGAAAAAAAACAGTTCAAATACCGAGGAACTGTCATTAGAATTACACAGGATCTGTCAGCTTCCACATTGAAGGATAGAAGGGCCTGGAATCAGATATTCCGAAAGGCAAAAGAACTTGGATTACAGCCAAGAATAAGTTATCCAGCTAGAATGAGCATCATCTTCCAGGGAAGAAGATGGTCATTCAATGATACAGGAGAATTTCACCTATTTCTAATGAAAAGACCAGATCTGAACAAAAAATTTGACCTCCAAACACAGAACTCTAGAGAAGCGTAAAAAGGTAAAAAGGAAAGAACTCTTGAGATCTATATCTCTACTAGGGGTATACTTAAAGAATGGGGGTATAATTTGATTTTACTTTGATAATATGAAAAAGAGAACTAGAGGGGAAAAGGATATCATACTGGGGAAAAGAGGGGAAAAAGTGGTAAAATAAGATCTAAAAAAAAGGAGGTAAAAACAAGGTAAAATCACTTGAAGAGGCAAAGAAAACCTAATATAATTGAGAGAAAGAGGGGAGGGAGATGAGCATTGTATAAATCTTACTCTCATAAGGTTGGGCTCTAAAAGTGTATATCAGACATTTGATTTCACATAGAAACTTGTCTGTTGCTAGAGGGAAGTGGGAGGGAAAGGAGGAAAAGTAAGGGACAAACTAATAGAAGGGAAAATAGAAGAATCAGGGGAAAGGAGTAAAAACAGGGGGGAGGGGATCTAAAAGGTGGAGTATTGTTTGGGGGAGGGGGTCATCAAAAGCAAAGTACTGAGGAGGGGGGAAGGGAGAAAGGGGAAAGGAAAGGGGAAAACATAACTTGGGTAAATAAGACGGCAGGAAATAAAGAATTAGTTATTCTAACTGTGAATGTGAATGGGATGAACTCTCCCATAAAGCGGAAGCAAATATCAGACTGGATTAAAAACCAGAATCCCACAATATGTTGTCTACAAGAAACACATCTAAAACATAGTGACACATATAGGATGAAGGTAAACAGCTGGAGCAGAAAATATTATGCTTCAGGTGAACAAAAAAAAAGCAGGGGTAGCAATCCTTATCTCAGATCAAGTAAAAGCCAAGATAGATCTAATCAAAAGAGATAAGGAAGGAAACTATATTTTATTAAAGGGTACCATAGATAATGTAGCAATATCTATACTAATTATATATGCACCAAGTGCAATAGCACACAAATTCCTAGGGGAGAAATTAAGAGAGATGCAAGAAGAAATAGACAGCCAAACGATACTAGTGGGGGATCTCAACCTTGCTCTCTCAAAATTAGATAAATCAAACCACAAAATAAACAAGAAAGAAACTAGAGAGATAAACCAATTGTTAGAAAAGTTAGGTATGATAGATCTATGGAGAAAGTTGAATGGAGACAGTAGGGAGTTTACTTTTTTCTCAGCAGTCCATGGAACCTATACAAAAATTGACCATGTGTTAGGGCATAAAAACCTCAAAATCAAATGCAGAAAGGCAGAAATAGTAAATGCATCCTTTTCAGATCATGATGCAATAAAAATCACATGCAATATAAGGCCAGGAGAAAATAAACCAAAAGTTAATTGGAAATTAAATAATCTAATCCTGAAGAATGAATGGGTGAAAGAGCAAATCATAGACACAATCAATAATTTCATCCAGGAGAATGACAATAAGGAGACAACATACCAAAATTTGCGGGATACGGCTAAAGCGGTTATAAGGGGCAACTTTATATCTCTAGATGCTTACTTGCATAAAATAGAGAAAGAAAAGATCAATGAATTGGGCTTATTATTAAAAAAACTAGAAAAAGAACAAATTAAAAACCCTCAATTAAATACCAAATTGGAAATTCTAAAAATAAAAGGAGAAATTAATAAAATTGAAAATAAGAAAACTATTGAATTAATAAATAAAACTAAGAGTTGGTTCTATGAAAAACTAACAAAATAAAGGTGAATTTAGCCCAATTTAGTTCAATAAATTTTTCCATTGAACTAACTGCCAAAGCATTTTATTAGAAATATTTATGTCACTTAAGTTCTTCATGCTCCAGGTATCTCTAGAAGACCAAGTTATAGAGAAAGTACTTAGCCTGCATTAACAGGAAGAGTTCACTTATCTGGGAGCTCCCTATATCAATAAAAACATGGATCCAGTCCCTATCCCTCTCCATCCCTATACCAAACTCTTCAGTCACCTTCATTTATCAGTGATAATAAAATGTGGCTTGACAGTCATGCATTTGTAAATGTTACTAGCCTAGGCTTTGTTTTTCTTGAATTGTTTTCAGTCATATTTGAATCTTTGTGATTCTATTTAGGCTTTTCTTTTTTTTTCTTTTTTTTCACATTAATATAAAGCTTTTTATTTACAAAACATATGAGTGACCTTTCAACATTGACCTTTGCAAAAACTTTTTTTTTTCCCAAGCTTTTCCCCTCCTTCCCCCCACCCCCCCCTAGATGACAGGTAATCTAATACATGCTTATTTAGGCTTTTCTTGATAGAGATATTGCAGTGGTTTGTCATTTACTTATCCAGCTCATTTTACAGATGAGAGAACTGAGGCAAACAGGGCTAAGTAACTTGCCCAGGGTCACATAGCTAGTCTGAGATTAGTTTTGGACTCAGGAGCATGGGTATTCCTGATCCCAAGCCCAATACACTGTAATACACTGTGCCCCTAAGCTTCCTTTGCAGTTAGCATGGGGCAAAATTGGGAAAAGGTAGAATGTTAATAGGGAAAAGAATACAGAAGGGATTCATTCAGAAGAGGGGTACCACCAGTAGTACCTCTAGTTTTATTGTCTATTAATAACAGTAATTAATACTTTTATAGCACTTTAAAGTTTGGTTTGCTCATTTGAAACAAGGACATGAACTATAATGATCTTACAAACATTTGTACAGAGATAGACAATTCACAGATGACTCCTATATCTGTAACAATTTTCTGATCATTAAAATATAATCAATTGGTGTCAATCATTTATTATGAACTTATATTCAAAATTGCTGTTGTCCTTTACAAATCATATTTTTCTCCTTGGCAAATAAGTCAAGTATGTGTATGTATGCATGTGTGTGTATTTATATATGTATATAAAGTTTATTTATTTATGTTTTATAAATTTATTTTATATAATTTACTTATATTTTATACAGTTATACATGCATAATATAAATACACTTACACACATGTATGTGTACATATACATATATATGCATATTGTATTACACAAATATAATACAATTTGAGAAGAAAAATAACATTAACAATTGCAGGAGTTAGAGAGAAGAACTCATGGAGGAGGTAGCAAGGAAAAATCCTCCATGAAGTCTCTGAAAGGCAGAGTTGAAAACATGATTAGGTGTACATGTATTTTAAAAATTGCTTCAAATATATGGTTTATTTTAAGCCTTTTAAAAAGATTTGTTCATGGAAATTGAGCAGATTATAAATCAATAATGAGTGGTTAATATATATTTTAACATTTTAAATTCTTTTTTTTTAAATCCTAGGCTGACCAGATATCGGGTTTTCATATAAGATCTGTGCTCTGTGTCCCTATTTGGAACAGCAATCACCAAATAATTGGTAAGATAATAATATAAGTAGGATAATATTGTTCTAGAATCAAGTATTCTTCCTTTGAAGTCAATTAATATTGTTTCTTATTTTTTTAAGCACCAGAATTCATTAGTTTGAGTGTTATCCTATCCCACGTTTTCTTCTTTTTTTTTTTTTTAAATTCCTCATTTTTAACTCCATGTAAGGAGTTCATGCTTCTTTCTGAGGAAATTAAGTATTTGTCCATACATTTATCAGCAAATATTTATTGAGTACAAGACAAAATTCTTCATATACTTAAAATGCAGAGATACAAGACATGCTGAATTAGTGCTATACTAGTAGGCATTTAGGCTTTTCTAAGAGATGTGGAATAGTCCATATTTTCATAGTAATAATTAACTACTCATTTCTACTTTAAAATATACTCCTAATTTACCTGGCTAGTTAATCCTGCCTCTATAAATCATGTCCAAGAAATCATTGCATTTGGAAAGCTTAGAGATGGTACAGGTGGCAAAACTGAACAAAGAAACACTAATAAAATTCTTCAAACTAGGGCTAAAAGGGAGATTTTTTTTTAGGGAGTAACAAGGATTTTTTTTTCTTCTTTTTTTTTTAAAATAAATTCCTCATTTCTAACTGTATTAGCATGAAATTTCATCATTAAGTTCCAGGGAACTGATTAGTACTCACTAGTAGAATTCCATATTCTGTCAATTAGCACAGAATTTATTTATTAACAAAATCAAATATCTGTCAGTACTATGGGTGGATCAATCACATAGGAAAAGATGATACTTAAGAGTTAGAAATCACAGTTCCTAATACAAAGCACTAAGCAAGACCATGCAGTCAGTAATTGTGCCGACAGGTAACAAAATGACAATCTAAAACTATAACAATGAATGAAGACAAATATCCAAGTATTTTTTTTCCTATGTTGTAAAATCACATTTTAAATCAACAATTTTATTTCTGTATTGTGACTAGTTTATCTAAATGTTTGATGCCTAAAGTTTTTCTTTAACCCACAAATTCCTGGACTTATTGGACTTATTGTTTGTAAAGGTGTAACTCACTTTCAACAGAGTAACTAAGTGGCAAAATGAATAGAGTAACTTGGTTGGGGTTAGTAAGATTTTTGTTGTAGGTCTTTATGTTTACAGATTTGCTTTGCTCTTGAATATATCTATACCAAATTTAACAATGTTGTAACAGAGTTCTAGTAGCTTATAAATTCAGGGAACTCTAAGGACATTTTGCGTCTCCTTAAATTTTAATGGCCTTCAGTCTAAAAACCATTAGTCTAGAAAGCTCAATAGGACCATTTTCCTTTCTAAGTTGCTTTTTCCTGTTAGGAAGCCCATGTGGAATTTAAATTAGAATTTAAATAGAGCATTTGTGTATAGTCAGATGTCTCAGAATAGAGATGAACTAGATTCCTGCTATGAATTTTGGCAATACTTGGCTTTGTGTTTCATAATAATATCATTATGTGAACTCTTCCAACAGGAGTTGCTCAAGTCTTAAATAGACTGGATGGGAAACCTTTTGATGATGCTGATCAACGACTTTTTGAGGTACAGAATTGTAAACTGGGGAAGGGGAGCTGGTGATCCAAATATAATTATATCTGGGCCAAAGTTCTTTCAGAGACTGAAATCAAGAGGGTTAGAGATTTATTGATGCTGAAATTTGCTCATTTAGATTTGCTGCATCCCTATACATTCCATCTCTGCTAGATATGGCCAGTTTGTCATAGTGTCCCCATGTAATTCATTCCTATTTGGATTATATCTTATTTCAGAACAACTGTAGAAAAGCACCAGAAGCAGTGGTATATGGTGAATCTATGGTCAAGTTTATTTGACAATAATGTGTCCTCCTGCTTCTTATTTAATGAAATCCAGTATAATCCAAAAAGTGTTCCTTAAGTTTTAATTATGTGAAAACCACTGTACTGTTTATTACCAGAGAGACAGAAACAAGTTGAAAAACCATTCATTCCTTTAAGAAGCTCACATTCTGCCCCTTTATCATCTCTCTTCTTAACTCTAGATTTCAATTTGCCCTCAGATTTAAATTCCCTCTTATTGGAGACACACTCCATTTGAGTGTGTGTGTGTGTGTGTGTGTGTGTGTGCGTGCGTGCACGTGCACATACACAACAGAGTACTGGATTTGGAATCATGAATGTGAATCCATCCTTAGATACTAAATGTATGACCTAGGCCAATCATTTCACCTCTACTTCAGTTTTCTCTCTATATAAAGGGGATAATATAAGCCCTTATCTCATATGATTGCTGTGGGGAATAATTGAGAGAACACATTTGTCTAAAGACTGTCTATGCTATTATTGATTTCTATTCTATCTGGGCTTACCCTGGTGGCTACTTCTCTCCACTGTTAGCCACTGGCTCTTACTGAACTTTCCCAATTTTGGCTCTTAGCTATGATCAATGGTTTGTAACTTCTCATATCCTAGAGTTGAAAATGAGACTTAAACATTTATATTTCCAAAGCCTTTTATTTGCAAAATATTCTATAGTTATATGAAGGTTATTCTTCCCCAAATCTACAAAGTAACACATTACATTGGAGGTATCATGATTCACCCATGACCACACAAATTTCATAATGACAAATTTGACACTTGATATCCATTGTGACTTGACAAGTTACTTATCTGTTTTTCTCGGTTTCCTCAATTATAAAAGAAGGATCCTAATAGTACTCATTATGGGTTGTTGTAAGGATTAAATGAGTTATTTATAAAGCACCCAGCACATAGCAGGTGCTATATAAATGCGTATTTCCTCCCTGTGTCTCTTTGAGTAAGTTGTTTAATCTCTCAGTGCTCACAGGCAACTCTTGAAGACTTAAAATTGCAGAAGAGTTGCAGATCCCCATTGGCAAAAGAGATTTCTTCATTGGAAATTCCTTACCTTAGTGAATTCACAGTTCTAAACCAATAAAAAGTCAATTCACACTTGTCCCTGAAGGCTGCCTATCTTTGTTTCAAACTGTGACTTTTCTCTCTTAGGCCTTTGTCATTTTTTGTGGCCTTGGGATCAACAACACAATAATGTATGGTCAAGTGAAGAAGTCCTGGGCCAAGCAATCTGTTGCTCTCGATGTAAGTATTTTGGCAACTGAGGGACCACTGGTACGATTGGAGATTTGAGAGCCATCTTTGTAGAGATGATACTTGAACCTCAGGAACCCATAAGAAAAGATTTAGAGTTAGGAGAAGGCTCCTAGGATAAAGCCTTGAAGAACAATCATGTTAAGGAATAAGGGGATGAGGGGAAATCTAACAGAGGTCAGACAGTTTGAGAGAACCCAAAGGATATGAGTAGGTAGTTAGATGGTGCAGTGGATAGAGCACCAGGTCTGGAACCAAGGAGACCCGAGTTTAATGACATTTACCAGCTGGGCAATTCACTTAACATGTTTGCCTTGGTTTCCTTATCTGTAAAATAAGCCACAGAAGGGAATGGCAATCTACTCTAGTATTTTTGCCAAGAAAGCCCGAAATGGGGTCATGAAGAGTCAGATATGATTAAAATAAATAAATAATAAAAGTATATAACTAGGGGCAAGAACAACAATATCAAAAATTGGAGAGAAGTCAAGGATGATGAAGATTATGAAAATACCAGCAGATAAAGCAGTCAAGAGATTCTTTAGTAACCCTGAAGAGAACATTTTCAGTTAAGTGGTAGAACCCATAAGGCAAATTTCAAGGAAGTGAGTGGATAGTGAGAAAGTGGCAGCTACAAATGTTGGCAATTATTTCTCAGTTTGGTGGCAAAAGCAAAGAGAGCTTTAAGATAATGACCTAAGGATATGGTGGAGTTAAGGAAAAGGCTTTTAGGGGAGTGAGGTAGAGAATGAAATTATAATCAGAAAATTTCAATTGCTTTTAATTTGATTTTCAGCATTTCAATTGATTTTAACCATAAGTTATTATGTAAATTATTACATAATATAATTACGATGATTATCCCCACAAAGTACACCATCTTAAGCACATTTTTACTTCTCACTCCACTGCAAACAAAATAATTGGGAAAATACATGGTATATTTGGTTATACTAGGAAGGTGGTTGCAAAAATGACAGGGTTCCCTCCTGAACCAAATCCTTTTAGTCTTCAGGCCTTACAAACATCAATGAACTTTTTGTAACTCATATAAATCTCAATATACACTAATAGTATTTCTCCTTATTTTAGTTGCCTAATTTGTACCACATACATATATACCAGTTATAAACAGTCTCTTCCTTGTATAACTCAGATCTTAAGATCCAGCAAATACAAAAAAATTTTTAAAGAAGACCTATGTAGATGGTTTGATTCTGTGAACCTAAAAGACAAGAGGAATTTGTAACTAAATGAAAACTTGACTTATAAATTCTCCTTAGAGAAGCAAATAAAGAAGCTTAGGAATTTTTTGGGGGGGTTTGCACCAAGGGCACTAAGAAATATTTTTAAGCACATGATCATTTTTAAACCAAATAGACATATACTTTTCAAAGATGGGCACTTGCCCGGGGGGTGGGAGATTGGGAGAAAAATGTAAAGCATATTGGGAAATATGATGCAGGTTTGGAAAAAAGAGACCAGTGGCTTATATAGTATTCAGAAGGTTCATAACTCTATATATCATGAATTTATTCTTCCTAAAGAGTGTTGAAAGATGCTCAACATGACAAGCAATAATCATCACAAAATTAAAACTGATTATGCCTTACCAACCAGGAAAGGATTGTTTCCTGGTGTGGGAATTATATAAAAAAATCAGCTCTCTGTGCAGTCAGACCACTGACTTGTTAGAACAAAAGACAAAATCAAATTAGAAGTAAAACTGAAGACAGTACACATAATTATAGCAGCTTCAACCTTATCAAGTCAATTGAACTATTATTAATGTTTAAAAATGAGAAATGTAAGAGGGCAAAGAGTCAAGTTGGAGATGACAAAATTTTGAAAACATTAAAGAATCACTCTGTAATATATTTCATAGTGTGAAGATACCAAAAAGAATGGGGAAATAATATCACAGATTGTATTATCTTCCCTCCCCACACCAAAAAAAAAAAAGATGAAGAGAACATCAATAACTTCTGACCCATTTTTCTACTTTTCTTCCTTTTTAAAATTTTCATGAGAATAATCTACATGTATATTAAGGATTTTTCTTGATGAAAATATAAGAAGGGAAATGGTAAGTGTTCACAAATGATTTTCTACATTAGATTTCATATTCACAGTTAGGAAATTAATAGAAAGAGATTGAAAATATAAAATATCACTGTGTTCATTATTCATTGATTACCCAAAAAAAGGTAGGGAAGGGGGGGAAACTTGACCTAGTATAATGATGTTCTAGTAACAAACTCTCCTAGAAAGGAATCTTTCATGCACATGTTAAGATTGTACAGGATTTCTTGATAAATATAATCAGAGTTTACTGTTTAATAACACTCTGATAATGGCTGAAGAGAGGCACAAAACAGGAAGATATCTCCTTGACAAAGGTTTTTGCTAATGTCATGTAAGACGTCTTTTGAAAATTACAAATTTTTGGGGCAGCTAGGTGGTGCAGTGGATAGAGCACCAGCCCTGAAGTCAGGAAGACCTGAGTTCAAATCTGGTCTCAGACACATAACATTCCCTAGCTGTGTGACCCTGGGCAAGTCACTTAACCTCAATTGCCTCAGCAAAAAAAAAAAAAAAAAATTACAAATTTTAAAAGTTCTCTCTATATAGTAAGATTCTCTGGGTGCTCCTGTATGTGAATGACAGTGCATGGATGGAAGGAGGTCAAACAATATTACATGACTTTCTCTTTGAGAGCCGAGGGGCGGGGGGAAGAAGGAAAGCGACAGGGAGAGAAAAAAGGAGCGGGAGGGAGAGAGAGGGGGAGAGAGGGGCAAAGACAGAAGGTGAAGTTTAATAATCCTTACAAATTTTACGGAGTGTTTGTAATGAGGCAGGTACATGTCACAGTGGATGGAGAGTTGGATGAACTTACAATCAGGAAGATCCGAGTTCAAATTCTGCCTCACATATTAACTAGTAATATGATCCTAAGCAAGTCACTTAGCCTTTGGCTATGTTTTCTCTCTCTTTTTTTTTTTTTGATTAGGTAAAAGATTTTATACCTCATTTCTTCCTTAGCCTAATCATTGATTGAACATTGTCTCAGTCAAACTGAGACTTGTTAACGACTTTAGCTTAAAAAAGTCAACATCTCCCACTTCATCCAGGGCCATTGCTACTCATCCTGATCTATATCTGTCCCAGATGATTCTGGAGGAGATAGGGAAGCTGATGACTTTTGTGCAGCCTTCCCTCATTGAAATTCAATTCACTTGCATGTCATGGTATCACCCTCCTGTGTCATGGTCCTCTTCAAGAACAAAGGACAAATAACAGCAACTAGCATTATCTTGTTATCTTACTTGATCTTGTCAACCAGGTGAAGCCCATCCTTCAAATGCAGAGGAATCCAAGATGGGTTGAAAGCAGAAAAATTTTATTAAGAGGGAAATTCAGCACTTAGTATTAAGGTACCCATTAAAAGGTACAAAGGAACCCACACACTAGCAGAGGCAGGGAAATCTATCTTTGAAAATCAGAAAGAGGAGATTCATGGAGGAGTTGGGAAAAAGAAAGAATAGTTTTCTCCAGGAACAGGGGGATACAGAGGCAGGATGTTTTGCAGAAACAGGTGACCTCATTGGTTCAATTTGGGGCGGGGAGCACAGCTCAACAAGGTCAGCCAGAGAACACTAGCAAACATCTGGAATTGAGCAAGACTTTGGTTCCCTACATGCTCCTGATTTGTTTCTTTCAGAACCAGGCTTACCCTGTGTCCAGTGCACCTGCTTGGTAAGGTAATTCATGAAAAACAGACATTAATCTCAGAGGCACTTCCATAATGCTATCTGGCATTGTATTTACATTTTTGCTCCTGAATAATATTAGACTATAAAATCCTGAGGACAAGAACCAAATCCTATTCTACCAGGACACCTTCTACATAGTTTATTGTCAAAGTGCTGTTGTTCAGTTGTTTTTCTATAGTGTCTGACTCTTTATGGCTTCGTTTGGGATTTTCTTGGCAAAGAGATTAGAGTACTTTGCCATTTCCTTTTCTAGCTCATTTACAGATGAGGAACTAAAGTAAGCTGAGTTAAGCTAATTTCCTGGGGTCACACAACTATTAAGTGACTGAAGTCAGATTTGAACTCGAGAAGATGAACCTTCCTGACCTCAGACCCAATCTGTTTACTGTTCTATTATCAATATTGTCTCTCTTGTTAATAATGTGTGTTAAATGAATACATACATGCAAACTCATTAACATATATGACCACAAGACTTGCAAAGTTTTTTTGCCAAGAGGGAAATGATGATCTGACTAACCACACAGCTGCCACTACCATTTACTCATGATAATGCCTAGTTTCTCCCTTGAAAGAAGAATAACAGAAGCAGTTTCTTGCTACTACACAGCCTGAGTGTGACTACAAATAGGATATTTTCCAATGAATCAAGACATCAACTTTGCTGACCTGCAATAGTAGAGAGAAGTTTTGGTCTCTAAGAAAGAATTGAGCTCAATGATTCCTTTTCTCTATCCTCAGCCCCAAGAAAATTACTGTTAAGATATGATTCATTGATGTTGAAAATAGTAAATATCTCCTACTGAAGTTAAACTGCTTGCTGAAAATCCTTGTTCATTAGTGAGGACTCCAGACAGAGGCTGCAAATTATAAGGCAAAAGCAACACACAACTGGAGACAGGAAATGTTCACAGATCTTAATTCTTCTTTGAAGACACTTTGAATGATGTTCTCTCGCTTCTTGAAAGAAATAGAACTGAAAAAAGAATTATTTCCCTGAACCTGTTCTCTAATAATTGATTCCCTGTGGAATATATATTTAGGTTGCTGTGTAAAGAGCCTTTGAAAACTTTGAGTGAAAATCCCAATTGTTCACTTAGTTGACCTTAACTTTGACTAAAGGGAGATCTGCAAAAATAATCCAAGCAAATCATCTTGCCTTCTCTTGTGACTAACATACCTGAGAAGTCATGTAGTGAAGCCATTTAGGCCTGGACTAAAGGAAGTTGCTTCCTAGCCCTTGTGGCTCAAAGAACTGTCCTGAGATAATCACTGACTATGTCAATTAGATATTTTTTTTTATTTGCAAAACATATGTATGGGTAATTCTTCAACATTAACCCTTATAAAGCTTTCTGTTACAAATTTTCCCCCCTACTTTCTACTCCTACCCTAGATGGCAGGATATCCACTACATGTTAATTATGTTAAAATACTTGACAAATCAAATATATGTATACATATTTCCACACTTCTCATTGTTGTGCAAGAAAAATCGCATCTACAAGAAAGAAAAATCAGATAAAGGAAACACAATGCAAGCACGGTTAGATAATTTAGCTAAAAAGATGAGCAATGGGGATATAGTGACTTTAAGGACTGAATTAATTAAATGGTATATTTGAAGCTAATCATATAAATTCCAGTATAATTTTAAAACTTTTCTGTTCACATGATTAGAAGAATATGAACCTAATAAAAACTCAAAAAGTTTTGTTGAATTAGACAATATCATTAATAGTAGTAATAGAAACAAGGTATTTATTTAGGATCTCATCATTTTCAAAGTAATTTTCTCACAGCAATCCAACTCTGAGGGAGATTAATTGGAATGTCTGAATTCTGCATCCAAGACAGTGAGAAACAAAAGCAAAGCTCACCTCTCATCATGGCATTTGATTTAGTGCCTGGTGGGGAAAAAAGTTAAATTAATATGCCCAGTGATTTTGGGGAATAATCCTTTGCAAATGTACTTTCAAAAAAAGAGGCATTCTAAACAGGTTCTCTCTCCTCATTGTAATTTATATAATAGAGACAAGCCAATACTATTTCATATTTCAAATAGAGCTGATAGTATGTTTTCTGAAGCCCATAGAATAACATTGTTTTAGTACCTATTGTGTACATGAAAAATCATAGGATCATACATTTAGAGCTGGAAGGAATCTAAAAAGCCATCTACTCCAAGTGATGTAGACAAAACTCATATAGCTAGTAAATACAAAAGGCTAGGTTTGAGCTCAGACATCTACTTATTTGAAGTTCAGTACTCCTTCTTTTATCCCATCCTGCTTCACTTAAAGAAGACCCTTATCTGTGCCCAGATTCATACACTTAAAAAGTGTCTGAAGCTAGATTTGAACTTAGGAAAATAAGTCTCTGATTCTAAGCCTGGTACTTGAACTACTATGCCATCTAGCTGCTATACCTAACAGTGCCTTTCACTCAAATATTGGATGAGTTATTTAAAAATATTTCAGGCAAAATAAGGTTTATAAAAGGTTAAATACAGCAATCTTTTTTCTTAAGACAACTTGAGAGTGGCTTATTTGAAAAGGCTCTGGATTTAAAGTTTTAGCCAACAATATTATATGTGTGACATGTCCAAAATCCACCAGTCCTCCTAGTTATTCCCCAAACACTGAACTATACCTCCCTAGGGACCCTAATAGACTGCTTTGGGATTGCTCCATTGTCCTCCAGCCATCCCACTCTGAACACGTCTCATCTAGGTCGCAATAGGATCTTCTTTTCCAAACTTTTAATCCTAAGGATACTTGGCTCTATCATCTACTCCACTGATGCACCCTAAAAATCACTAGGCCTTTCTATCTGCTCTGCAGACAATCTTTATTATATGTGACAATAGGGTAGTATAGTGGGTAGAGAACTAGATCTGGAGAACTGAGTTCAAATCGAACCTCAGATAGTAGATATGTGACCCTGGACAAGTAATTTTAACCTATGTTTGCCTCAGTTTCCTTTTCTGTAAAATGAGGATAATAATAGCACCTACCTCTTGCATCTACCTCTTATGGGTGTTGTAAGGATCAAATGAGACAATATTTGTAAAGTGCTTATCACATTGCCTAGCCATAGTAGGCACTTTATAAATGTGTATTTACTCCCTTCCAAGTGTTGTTGCCCCAATTCAAATAAAATCTTTTTGAAAACAAGTATTTTTATTTGTATTGGCTCACTGTAGGCACTTATTAAATGTTCTTCCATTCCATTCCATACAGAAAGCAAAAATGTAATGTCATCTTAGAGTTAGATATATAAGGCATTTATTAAATACTTATGATGTGACAGGGATTGTGTATAATGTGGACATGATTTGGACCCTGGGTGAAATTTATCACATTACAGTAAAGTACACTTTGTCCTTTAAGGACAAATGTAATTTGACTGACTTTATTGCCTACTTGGCTGCACAATTTTGGGACATCTCTGCCTTACTGGTAAAGTTTCAATATCCTGCAAGATTTCATCACCCTTGGCACTCATACCCCATCACTATCTTCTGCCTCTGATTGGAGGGGGAAGGCATGAACTCCAAAACTCTCTTTAAGAAGGGGGCTCAGAACAAATACTTCCTCCTTTTTCATCTGGCTGTACTACTTTGGAACTTTTCTGATTTACCCACTATGCTCCCACTTTGTTTATCTCCCTCTCTTTTTCAACTTCCTTTTTAAGTTGTTTTCTCCGGTTAGATGGTAAGCTCCTTATCAACATTTTGCCTCTTTTTGTGTTCTTAACCCCTAGCACAGTGCATTTGTTGTTCAGTCATCTTTTCAGTCATGTCATTCTCTGGCCTCAAAGAATGATTACCATTTCCTTCTCTAGCTCTTTTTGCAGATGAGGAAACTGAGGCAAACAGTATTAGATTATTTACCCAGAGTCATATAGCTAGTAAGTGCCTGAGGCCAGAATTGAACTCTTCCTGACTCTAGACCTGAGCAGTCCTTCCACTGTATCACCTCACTGTTTATCTGACCATAGTCAGTGCTTAATAAATGTTTATTAGTTAATAATTGATTACTACCAAGGAGAAAGGGAGTTAAGCATATATAAAGGATGTATGTATATGGAGGGAGCTAAGGAGTCAGATATGTTCTAAGATAGAAACTTAAAGAATTCATTTTTATTACCTAGAGGAAGAAGGGAAGGGGAATTTTTGATTATTAGTTCACTCTATTTAAATCTGAAAAGCTTCTAAATTTACAAGAAGTCATAGACAGGGTCTCAGAATATAGACCCACAGATAAGGAATATAGCTGAGTGTCAGTGAGATGAGAGAGAATTCCAAGGGAAATGAAAGGAATGTCTTAAATTGAAGTGGAGATTAGCTAGTCCCAATAAAGCAGCATTAAATTATTCATCTTGGCTTGTAAATGATGGAGAAGGCCCATAGGAGCAAGTTTTGAAAAGGAAAATGATAAAGTGAGCCACTCAACTTCTTGCCCAGAGGGGCATATTGTCAGCTGTCAAGGAAAGATGGTACTGTCTTTACACTGGACATCCCTCCCCAGTTGTAAGCCCTGGTCAAGGCTTCCACATGTATAACACGAGATGGAAAAATGAAAATGAAGTTATATTACATTCAAAAGAACTCTGGTCAATAAAATGAGATAACTTTCCACTTCCAGGGGCTTAGGGAAAATTCTGACTTATAAAAAATTAAAATAGAGAAGAGCCTCATTGTTCTCCATACCCACCAAAAAGAAAATTTATTTTATTCTAAGCATTAGTTAAGAAATTTTGAGGAACAGAGAAAAAGCACAAAAATGGAAAGGGGACCGACTCTAGAATTAGAGAAAATAAGTTCAAATCCTTTTTCTAATACTTAGTATAGTCTATATAATCAATCTTCAACTTTTGTTTTGGGGGAGAAGGGCAACATACCTACAAAATGGTATAAAAGTAAAAGACAGGAATGTTGACTTGTTGAACCTATGGGCTATAGGAAGTTAGGTTCCTGGGACTACCAAAAACTGATCATTTGCTAGAGATTGCATTTCTGTATAAAAGTCTGTAACAACATTAATTCTAATAATATATACTTTTCCTAACAAAGAAATCATAAAATCATCCATAAAATTCAGTACACAAAATAAAATGGGTAACATGTAAAACCTTTTCTTACTAGTAATTCTCTAGAATTCTGTGACCATTTGTGCTAACATGTCAATTTTTGAAAGAGAAAAAAAACATTGATTTCAGAATATTCAGTTTTCATAAGTCTCCTTATGCCACCTCATTCTCTGGAGGATATTAGGTTCATAATTTAGTTCAGTTCCTCTGTAGCATTGATCCTATCAAATTCATGTTTAAAAGCAGTATAACTGTTGAGCAGCATGATCATTCCTTGTCTCTGGGGATTTCAATTTTGTCCCAGAATGGTACAAAAGACAGACAGAAGGGTATTTAATCTGTTTTTGTTGAAGTCATGTTGACATTAAGTGAACACAATTCCCTTTCCTTTTTTGATATGTCTAATAATCATTCCTTTAATAATATATATTCTGTTATTCTTTTTAGAAGTCGAAGTCAAAATTGAGAGTGAATTAGTAGAATCTACTCCCATCTCATCCCCACACTCAATCTTTTTCCATCACTCTTTATAATTTTTAAGAATCAATCCTATGGACTTTAAAAAATCACACGTGCCAGGTTTTTCAGAGCCTGAGGATAAAAGTCATCTGGATCTGATGACTTGAATAAAGCTAAGGCAGCAAAATGCTCTCTTATAATCTCTCCAGTTATCTTAGGTCTCAATTCCTTATTCTTCACTTTTTAAATGTCATTTCCAGTCCAAAGATGCTTCTCCTTGGCAGAGAAATAAGAAAAATAAAACTGAAGTAGCTTTTTTCTTGGAAATCACAAGAAAATGGGTTCAGAACTGTGATATCATTGATATGGGGAATTCCTGTAACAATGATACTTCCTTTGCTGATGCAGATCAGTAATTTATATTTCCATAGCTTATGGCCTTAGAGAGTTGTCTAAAAATCAGAGAGTTAGAAACTTTGGATAAATCACTATGTGTCAGAGAGGAGCTCTGAATCCAGTTTTTCCTGGTTCTAAGGCTAGTCTATCACACATTGCCTCTAAAACATATGATAACCTACAGGAATACTCTCTACTAAATCAGAGAGTGATAGAAATTTAAGAAACTACTGTGGAGCTTCCTTCCGGGGGTGGAGCCATGGTGGCAGAGATCAGACAAGAGTCTCTGTAACCTCTTCTAACCTCCCCTCAAACCAACAACATATGAAGCCTCTAGACTGATTCTGAAGCAAAAAAATCCACAATATCTGGAGAACAACATGATTCTAGAAGAAGATACTCTGGAAGAACCTCAAAACAGGTCTGTTTTAATTGGGCAGGGGGTGGTCTACTGAACCCATACTGAAGCGCAGGGAAACTGGGGCAGGGAGCTGGAGCAGGGAGCTGGAACAGGAGTCGGAACAGGAGTAGGAGCGTTGTGCTTTTCACACACCTGGGAGTCTTCTTCGGGCCTCTTGGAACAATTTGTCCTGATTGTGGGCAGGTGTTTGGAGGGTCTGCCTTTTGAGGGGGATAGATTGTGAACCACTGAACCCCTGATGAGCATCGTAACTAGCTGCCATTACACAGCACCTTAAAGCAATCAATCAAACAACAGGACTGATAAGCACCAGAAATAATTCAATCAGCTGACCTGCCCAGTACCTGAAATAATTCAATCAGCAGAACTGCCCCAGGGTGAACTAAAGCAGAACTGCCCAGCCCCTGACATAATTCAATCAGCAGAACTGCCCAGTTCCTGAAATAACTCAATCAGCAGAACTGCCCCAGGGCAAATTAAAGCAGCTGTTCCACTTTTGCCCTAAACAGACCTCACACCTTAAAAAAAAAAATGAATAAAAAACCAAAAAGAGCTCTCACCATAGACAACTTTTATGGAGAGAGGGAAGAACAGACCTCAAATCCCGAGGCCCCTAAAGGTAAAGCAACTCCAGAAAAAGCCCCAAAGAGAGACATAAATTGGTCTCCATGTCACAAGGCTTTCTTTGAAGATTGCATAAAAAATCTTAAAAGAGAGTTAGAAGAAACATGGGGAAACGAAATGAGATCACTGCAAAATAAAATAGAAAAAATGGAAAAAGAATGCAATGAACAAAAAGATGTAATTGGTCAATTGCAAAAGGAACTAAAAACAGTAACTGAAGAAAATAAGACATTAAAAATTAGAATCGAACAATTGGAAATGAATGATTCATCAGGACTTCAAGAATCAGTCCAACAAAAACAAAAAAAAAATGAAAAGATAGAGAAAAACATGAAATATCTCCTAGGAAAAACAACTGACCTGGAAAATAGATCTAGGAGAGACAATCTAAGGATTATAGGGCTTCCTGAAAGCCATGATGAAAAAAAGAACCTGGACACTATCTTCCAGGAAATCATAAAAGAAAACTGCCCTGATATTTTACACCCAGAAGGCAAAATACTCCTTGAAACAATCCACCGATCACCTCCTGAAAGAAACCCAAAAATTAAGTCCCCCAGAAATATCGTGGCTAAATTCCAGAACTATCATACCAAGGAAAAGATATTACAAGAAGCCAGAAAGAAACAATTTAAATATTGGGGAGTTACAATTAGGATCACACAGGGCCTAGCAGCTTCTACTTTGAAGGATCGAAGGGCCTGGAATCAGATATTCCAAAGGGCAAAGGAACTTGGATTACAGCCAAGAATAAGTTACCCAGCTAGAATGAGCATTATCTTCCAGGGAAGAAGATGGTCATTCAATGATATAGGAGAATTTCACCTATTTCTCCTGAAAAGACCAGAACTGAACAAAAAATTTGATCTACAAACACAGAACACAAGAGAAACATAAAAAGGCAACAAGAAAAAATAACTCTTGAGAACTATATTTATGTTATAGATACTTATAGAATGAGGGTTGATTTTATGAATCTATTATTACATTATGATTATGATATGATTACTGTGATTTTATGATTATTATCATATGATTACTGTGATTTTATGATTATTATTATATGTTTATTGTGATTTTATGAATCTTATGATATGATAAACTGAAAAAGAAATTAGAGGTAGAAAAGGGATAACACTGGAAGAAGAGGAAAAGGAGGTAAAATAAGGGAAATTACATCACATGTAGAGGCAAAGAAAACCTATAATGATTGAGGGGAGAAAAGGGAGGGGAATGAGAATTGGGTTAATCTCCATCTCATCAGATTTGGCTCAGAGGGAATAAGAGACGCACTTATAAGGAAGCTGGAGGGAAAGGGGGGAAAAAGGGGGTGGGTGGGGCTCTAAAGGGGAAGGATTGTTTGAGGGAAGTGGTTTTCAAAAGCAAAAATAGTAGGGAGAAGGGAAAGGGGATAAGAAAGAGAAAAGCATAAGCTAGAGTAAATAAGATGGCAGGAAATACAGAATTAGTTATTTTAACTGTGAACGTGAATGGAATGAACTCTCCCTTAAAGCAGAAGCAGATAGCAGATTGGATTAAAAACCAGAATCCAACAATATGTTGTATACAAGAAACACATCTAAGACATAGAGATACATACAGGGTGAAGGTAAAAGGCTGGAGCAGAATCTATTATGCTTCAGGTGAACAAAAAAAAGCAGGGGTAGCAATCCTGATCTCAGACCAAGTAAAAGCAAAGATAGACTTCATTAAAAGAGACAAAGAAGGAAATTATATCTTCCTAAAGGGTACCATAGATGATGAAGCAATATCAATACTAAACATATATGCACCAAGTGGTATAGCATGGAAATTCCTAGAGGAAAGGTTCAGAGAGATGCAAGAAGAAATAGACAGCAAAACTATAATAGTGGGGGATCTCAACCTCCTTCTCTCAGAACTTGATAAATCAAACCACAAAATAAATAAGAAAGAAGTTAAGGAGGTAAACAAAATGTTAGAAAAGTTAGGTATGATAGATCTTTGGAGGAAATTAAATGGAGACAGAAAGGAGTTTACTTTTTTCTCAGCAGTCCATGGAACTTATACAAAAATTGACCATGTGTTAGGACACAAAAACCTCAAAATCAAATGCAGGAAGGCAGAAATAATAAATGCATTTTTTTCAGATCATGACGGAATAAAAATCACATGCAATAAAAGGCCAGGAGAAAATAGACCAAAAAGCAATTGGAAACTAAATAATTTTATCCTAAAGAATGAATGGGTGAAACAGCAAATTACAGACACAATTACTAATTTCATTCAAGAGAATGACAATAATGAGACAACATACCAAAATTTGTGGGATACAGCCAAAGCGGTAATAAGGGGAAATTTTATATCTCTAGATGCTTACTTGCATAAAATAGAAAAAGAGAAAATCAATGAATTGGGCTTGCAACTAAAAAAGCTAGAGAAAGAACAAATTAAAAACCCCCAATCAAATACCAAACTTGAAATCCTAAAAATAAAAGAGATTAGTAAAATTAAAAGTAAAAAAACTATTGAATTAATAAATAAAACTAAAAGTTGGTTTTATGAAAAAACCAACAAAATAGATAAACCTCTAGTTAATTTAATTAAAAAAAGGAAAGAGGAAAATCAAATTGTTAGTCTCAAAAATGAAAAGGGAGAACTTTCCACCAATGAAGAGGAAATTAGAGCAATAATCAGGAGTTACTTTGCCCAACTGTATGCCAATAAATTTGATAACCTAAGTGAAATGGAGGAATATCTACAAAAATATAGATTGCCCAGATTAACAGAAGAGGAAATAAATTACTTAAATAGTCCCATTTTAGAAAAAGAAATAGAACAAGTCATTAATCAACTCCCTAAGAAAAAGTCCCCAGGATCAGATGGATTTACATGTGAATTCTACCAAACATTTAAAGAACAATTAACTCCAATATTATATAAACTATTCGAAAAAATAGGGAATGAAGGAGTCCTACCAAACTACTTTTATGATACAGACATGGTACTGATACCTAAACCAGGTAAAACAAAAACAGAGAAAGAAAATTATAGACCAATCTCCTTAATGAATATTGATGCAAAAATCTTAAATAAAATATTAGCAAAGAGATTACAGAAAATCATTCCCAGAATAATACACCATGACCAAGTAGGATTTATACCAGGAATGCAGGGATAGTTCAATATTAGGAAAACTATTAACATAATTGACTATATTAATAACCAAATTAACAAAAAAAATGATAATCTCAATAGATGCAGAAAAAGCATTTGATAAAATCCAACCTCCATTCCTATTAAAAACATTAGAGAGTATAGGAATTAATGGACTTTTCCTTTAAATAGTCGGTAGCATCTATTTAAAACCATCAGCTAGCATCATATGTAATGGTGATAAACTGGAACCATTCCCAATAAGATCAGGGGTGAAACAAGGTTGCCCACTATCACCATTACTGTTCAATATTGTATTAGAAATGCTAGCCTTGGCAATAAGACAAGAAAAAGAGATTAAAGGAATTAGAGTAGGTCATGAGGAAACCAAATTATCACTCTTTGCAGATGATATGATGGTCTACTTAGAGAACCCTAGAGAATCAACTAAAAAACTATTAGAATTAATCCATAACTTTAGCAAAGTTGCAGGATACAAAATAAATCCACATAAATCATCAGCCTTTTTATACATCACCAACAAAATGCAACAGCAAGAGATACAAAGAGAAATTCCATTCAAAATAACTATCGATAGTATAAAATATTTGGGAATATATCTGCCAAGGGAAAGTCAGGATCTATATGAGCAAAACTACAAAACACTCTCCACACAAATAAAGTCAGATCTAAACAATTGGAAAAACATCAAGTGCTCTTGGATAGGTCGAGCGAATATAATAAAGATGGCAATACTACCTAAACTAATCAATCTATTTAGTGCTATACCAATCAAACTCCCAAGAGATTATTTAACTGAACTAGAAAAAATAACAACAAAATTCATCTGGAAAAACAAAAGGTCAAGAATTTCAAGGGAATTAATGAAAAAAATGCAAATGAGGGTGGCCTAGCTGTACCAGATCTAAAACTATATTATAAAGCAGTGGTCACCAAAACCATTTGGTACTGGATAAGAAATAGAGTAGTGGATCAGTGGAATAGGTTAGGTTCACAGGACAAAATACTCAATGACAATTGTAATCTAGTGTTTGATAAACCCAAAGACCCCAGTTTTTGGGATAAAAACTCACTATTTGACAAAAACTGCTGGGATAATTGGAAACTAGTCTGGAAGAAATTAGGCATTGACCCACACCTAACACCATATACCAAGATAAGGTCAAAATGGATTCATGATCTAGGCATAAAGAATGATATTATAAACAAATTAGAATAATGTAGGATGGTTTACCTCTCAGACCTGTGGGGGGGGGAAGGAATTTGTGACCAAAGAAGAACTAGAAGTCATCATTAATCACAAAATAGATAAGTTTGACTATATCAAGTTAAAAAGTTTTTGTACAAACAAAATGAATGCAGACAAGATTAGAAGGGTAGCAGTAAACTGGGAAAATATTTTTACATCCAAAGGTTCTGATAAAGGCCTCATTTCTAAAATATATAGAGAATTGACTCAAATATATAAGAATTCAAGCCATTCTCCAATTAACAAATGGTCAAAAGATATGAACAGACAATTTTCAGACGAAGAAATTGAAACTATTTCCGGTCACATGAAAAGGTGCTCCAAGTCACTATTGATCAGAGAAATGCAAATTAAGACAACTCTGAGATACCACTACACACCTGTCAGATTGGCTAAAATGACAGGAAATGATAATGATAACTGTTGGAGGGGATGTGGGAAAACTGGGACACTGATACATTGTTGGTGGAACTGTGAACGGATCCAACCATTCTGGAGAGCAATTTGGAGCTATGCTCAAAAAGTTATCAAACAGTGCATACCCTTTGACCCAGCAGTGTTTCTACTGGGCCTATATCCCAAAGAGATTTTAAAGGAGGGAAAGGGACCCACATGTGCAAAAATGTTTGTGGCAGCCCTTTTTGTAGTGGCAAGAAACTGGAAATTGAAAGGATGCCCATCAATTGGAGAATGGCTGAATAAATTATGGTATATGAATGTTATGAAATATTATTGTTCTGTAAGAAATGACCAACAGGAGGATTTCAGAGAGGATTGGAGAGACTTGCATGAACTGATGCTGAGTGAAATCAGCAGAACCAGGAGAACATTATACACAGCAACAAGACTATACGATGATCAATTTTGATGGACATGGTTCTCTTCAACAATGATGTGATTCAAACCAGTTGTGCTGCGATGAAGATAGTCATATACATCCAGAGAGAGGCCTGTGGGAACTGAGAGTGAACCACAACACAGCATTTTACCGCTTTCTGTGAATATTTCCATGCATTTTGTTTTCCTTCTTAGGTTATTTTTTTCTTCTTCTCTTTCTAGATCTG
>JAJPUD010001312.1:416716-457543 GCA_023553655.1 Myrmecobius fasciatus | reverse complement strand
CTGTGTTTTAGATGTGTTTCTTGTAAACAACATATTGTAGGATTCTGGCTTTTAATCCAGTCCGCTACCCACTTCCGTTTTATGGGAGAGTTCATCCCATTCACATTCACAGTTAAAGTAACTATATCTGTATTCCCTGCCATCTTATTTACCCAGAGCTATGATTTTCTCTTCCCTTTTCCCTCTCTCCCTTCCCCCCTCCCCAGTACTTTATTTTTGATGACCACCTCCCACCAACAGTCCTCCCCCCTTTGATATCCCTCCCTCACCTTTATACCTTTCCCTTAATCCTTCTATTAATCTAACCCTTTCCTTTCCTCCTTTCCCTCCCACCTTCCCACAAGGAGGGTCAGGCCTTTCTTTGAAGCCAAATGTGTCTGATATACTCTCTTAGAGTCCAATCTAATGAGAGTAAGGTTTACACAATATTCATTGCCCTCCCTACTTTCCCTCAATTATATTAGACCTTCTATGTCTCTTTATGAGATTTTGCCTTATTTTACCTCCTTTATTTTTACTTTATTTTGCCTACTTCCCCTCCCCCCTTTTTCTTTTCAGTATGGTATCCCTTCCACCTCTAATTTCTTTTCCATTATTATCAAAGAAAAATCAAATTAGACCCCTAATTTTGACTATATTAAGTTAAAATTTTTTGCACAAACAAAACTAATGCAGACAAGATTAGGAGGGAAGCAATAAATTGGGAGATCATCTTTCATTTAAGGGCTCTGATAAAGGCTTCATTTCTAAAATATATAGAGAATTGTCTCATATTTATAAGAATTCAAGCCACTCTCTAATCAATAAATGGTCAAAGAATATGAAGAGACAATTTTCAGATGATAAAATTAATACTATTTCTAGTCATATGAAAAGGTGCTCCAAATCACTATTGATCAGAGAAATGGAAATTAAGACAACTCTGAGATACCACTACACACCTGTCAGATTGGCTAAAATGATAGGAAAAGACAATGATGAATATTGGAAGGAATGTGGGAAAACTGGGACACTGATACATTGTTAGTGGAACTGTGAACGGATCCAACCCTTCTGGAGAGCAATTTGGAACTATGCTCAAAAAGTTGTTAAACTGTGCCTTTGACCCAGCAGTGTTTCTATTGGGCCTATATCCCAAAGAGATCTTAAAGGAAGGAAAGGGACCCACATGTGCAAAAATGTTTGTGGCAGCCCTTTTTTGTACTGGCTAGAAACTGGAAACTGAATGGATGCCCATCAGTTGGAGAATGGCTGAATAAATTATGGTATGTGAATGTCATAGAATATTATTGTTCTGTGAGAAACGACCAGCAGGATGATTTCAGAGAGGCCTGGAGAGACTTGCATGAACTGATGCTGAGTGAAATGAGCAGAACCAGGAGATCATTATACACGATAACAAGAAGACTATATGATGATCATCTGATGGACCTAGCTCTCTTCAACAATGAAATGTTTCAAACCAGTTCCAATTGTTCAGTGAAGGAAGCCATATATATCCAGAGAGAGGGATATAAAATGTGGACCACAACATAACATTTTCATGCTCTCTATTGATGTTTGCTTGCATCATGTTTCCCATCTCAGATTTTTTTTTCCTTGCAGATCAGACTTTTCTTGCACAGCAAGATAACTGTAAAAATATTTATATACATATTCAATTTGTCAAGTATTTTAACATAATTAACATGTAGTAGACTTCCTGCCATCTAGGGGAGGAAAAGCTTTGCAAGGATCAATGTTGAAACACTACCCATACATATGTTTTGCAAATAAAAAGCTTTATTAAAAAATTAAAATGACCTGTAAATTTGCAGCACAGAAATGACATAGAACATTGGCTGGCTGAAGAAGGACATTAAGGTTTTAGTGGCCCACAAACTCAATATGATTCAAAAAGATAATGTGACAGTCTCTAAAGTGAACTCAATCTCAGACAATAATGTCTAGAACAATGGGATTTATAGTGCCCCTGTATTCTCTTCTGATCATAATATAGAGTATGGTAGTCAATTCTGGATGCCACTTTTGTGAGATTAATATTGATAAGCTACAAAATGATTGATGTATCAGCTGGGGTATTGAGACCTTTTCACATTGATAAGTATCAATTTAAGGACTTGGGAATGAAGGAACTGAAGAAGAGAAAACTTAACTGAGACATGCTAGTTATCATCAAGTAAATGAAGTATTGCCCTAGGGAAGAGAGATTACTTTTGTGCGGTTTGGCTTCAGAAGGTAAAACACAGGCATACCAACTGTTCATTTCCCACCTGCTGTACTCCTTGGATTAAATTTTACCATGACCTCAAACAGGTACTTTCTTCCTTGTCTCCTTTACAACTTTCTTTTGTATATTGCTTTCTTCCCTTGTTAAATCATAAAAATAAGGACTGTCTTTTTTATTTGTACTTTGACCCCTTAGAACAGTGCACTGAACAGAGTAGATCTTTCTCAACTGACTGGCTATTATAAGGAGATTGGATTGGACTTGACAACATTTCTCCCATCTGTTCTTTTTCTCTTTAATCAGACTCTAGTTCAGGGCTTCATCATCTTTCACCTAGACTATTGAACTTGCCTCCAAATAGGACTACTTGCTTCAAACTTGCCTCTAAATAGGGCTAATTGTTTCAAGTCCATTCTTCATACAACTGCCAGATTGATACATATTGAAGCACAAATCTTAACCCTTCTTGATCAATAAATTCCTGTAGTTCCCTGTCATCTTCAAGATCAAGTATAAACATCTGTCATTCAAAGCCCTTTATAATCTTCTCCCAACCAGTTATCTTAGACTTTTCATTCTCCCTTCTAATCTTAAACCAGTGGCATTGGCTCCCTTACAGTCCTCCCATAAAACACTCCATTTCCAAAATCCAAGACATTTTCACTGTCTGTTCCCCATTCCTGGAATTCTTGCTTTCCTCATGTCCACCTTCTCCTAGCTTCCCTGGTTTCCTTCAAATTCCAACTAAAATCCCACCTTCTAGATAAATCCCTTCCTACCCACTCTTAATTCTAGTATTCTTTCTTTTAATTCTTTCTGATTTATTATGTTTATACATTGTTTGTAAGTTGTTATTTCCTTGTTGTCTTCCCAATTAGATTATGTGTTACTTGAGAATAAAGACTATCTTGTACCTTTCTTTGAATCTCCAGTATCTGGCATATAGTAGGGACTTAATAAATGTGGACTGACACGCAGGGGACTGATTGACAATGCCACGGATTTTGACAAGAAGTAAGCAATTTTATTCCACCCCATCTCCACCAACAGATTGCCCCCCACTCTTTCACTTATTTTCAATTTCTTCGTCTCCATTCATTTCCTACAATAACAACAAAAATGAATGGCTTCCCTATTCTGGAAAAAAGCCCTCACTTGATGCTTCCATCTCTACTATTATCTTTTCTGCCTTTTGTGTCCAGAGTAGGTGCTTCGACTTTTCCTCCCCTTATTCTTTACTTCACCCTTTACAATCTGGCTTCTCACCTTATCATTCTTCCAAAATTGCTCACTTTAAAGTTACTAATCACCTACTTGCCAGATTTAATGCCCTTTTCTCAATCCTCATTCATCTTATTTTCTCTGTAGCCTCTCACATTGTTGACGACTCTATCCTCCTTGATATTCCCTCCTCTCTAGTTTTCAAGGCAGCATTTTCTTTTCATTTTTCTCCTACCTATCTGACTGTTCCTTCTCTATCTCCTTAGCTGGACCCTCCTTCAGATCACACCTTCTATCTACAATTGTACTATAGGATTCTGTCCTGGGTTCTCTTTTTTTCTCCCCATATACTACTTCACTTGGTGTATCAGTTCCCTAAGCTTTAATTATCATATTTATGCTGAGAGTCTAAAATCCCCTGCCTCAATCACTCTGCTGACCCAATCTCATTTCTCCAATTACCTTCCATTTATCTTGAACTCGATGTCTAGTAGATGTATTAAACTCAGTGTGTCCCCAATTGAAATCATTACCTTTCCCCCTAAAACCATCACTTTCCTACTTTCCCTATTACTATGTCAGGAAACACCATACCCCCAGGTCTTCAGATTCATAACTAGGAGTCATCCTGGACTCCCAGTCTAGTGCAGGTCTTTATCACCTCACGCCTGCATTATGGCAATAGCTTATTGGTGGGTCTGCCTGCTTCAAATCTCCCTTTCTTTCAATCTATTCTCCATTCAGCCACAAAAGATATTCCTAAAATGTAGGAATGATCATACCAACCCCCACCCCACCCCCATGCTCTTTTTTTACATTTAAAGAACTTCAATGTGGTCCCCCTCTTACCATTTCAGTCTTTTTACACCTTAATCCCCAAGATGTGCTCTTCAATCCAGTGACACTGGGATTCCTGGCTCTTCCATGAAGAAAACATTCCATCTCTTGACACCAGGTACTTTCTCTGACTATCCTACCTGCCTGGAATGCTCTACCTCCTTCATTCTTACTATTGGCTTCCCAGGCTTCCTTTAAGTCCCAACTAAAACCCCACCTTCCCTAACCTCTCTTAATATTAATGCTTCCCCATTGTTTCATTATTTCTCATTTAGCCTGGATATATATATATATGCATATATATGCATATACATATCTATTTATCTACTTTGTTTGCAAGTTGTCTCCCCAATTAGACTATAAATTTCTTAAGTGTAGAGAATGTCTTTTGCCTCATTTTATATTCTCAGTACAGTGCCTGGCACTTAATAAATGTTAATTGATTGAGCAAAATACAAGCTCCTCCATTTGAAATTTAAAATCCTTTTCAATCTGGATTCAATTTCTTTCCAAGGTAATTAGACAATACTCTAGCTTATGAACTCAGTATTCTATCCTAACTGGCCTCCTTGTGGTTTCCTAGGGACAACATTAGATCTCCTGCCTGTGTATCTTTGCACAGACTGTTCTCATTTCTAAGATGTTCCTTCTTCCCACTTTTGCCTCTTGACAGCATTAGTTTCATGCATTCCCTTCTTATCTGGCTGACTCCCAGGTACAAGGGCCCTGGATGAAATAAGAGACCTTGGCCTTTTTTAGCTAAGGTCTTCAACAGGTCATTGGCCGCCAATGAGTTCTAGGCCAAGCCCCATTTGGTCATTGTTTGGGTTCTGATTGACTCAGATGGAATGCAAATAGCGATCATTTCTGCTTTGGTCTTCCCTCCAATATTCTTTCATTAATTTATTTATTTAAATTATTTAGATTTTTTTTGGGGGGGAGAACTAGGTGAAAGAGGAGATTCTTTGCCTTAATTACTATCTATCTTAATCATTGAATGGGTGTGGCCTTAGTCAAACTGATAAAGACCTTGGTTTCCCATTACATTCAGAGCCATCTCCATTTGTCTTGATCTATTTCTGGCCACTGGACCCAGATGGCTCTGGAGGGGAAAGTAAGGTTGGTAACCTTGGACAGTCTTCCCTCATTTAAATCCAATTCACTTGCACATCATGGCATCACATCCCTGATGTCATGGTCTTCTTCCAGAACAAAGGACAAACAACAACTGCTAAGAGTGTTGGTGCTAAGAGTCCTGCAGGAGCAAGACAAGGAAAGACAGACTCAACAAGCATTCAATTAAGTCCAAATGTTTGAAAGCCAGACTTTTAACGAGTCTTAAGTGAGGACATTACCAATTAATGACAACAAAATATCCCACCCTAATCCCCAGGATATCAGTATCTTTACTGGAAATAATAATTTATTGGCAATTTCATAGCATCTCCTCAATAAAGGAGAAAACATTTTAACATTAATGATCAGGTGTGTGTGTGGGGAGGGGGTGTGTGAGTGTGGGTTTGTGTTAAATAGTGTACTTTTTTATGCCCTTTAGTGATATAATCTTATCATCAAGAACTATCCCCAGGAGAAGGGCATTATTATTCCAATTTTACATCTGGGGAAAATAAAGTAGAGGGATAAAGGGACTTATCCAAGCTCATACAATAATTTTGGGACTAGACCTAGCCTAGATAAGGACCAAAATCTCTGAGCTCCCAGAACACCTGACCCGACTTGCCTCTGGATTAATAGTCATGTAAAACACCACTGTATATCAAATCTAAATTGGGTCTCCTATGGGGAATTCTGTCTCTTTGAGATGAAGTTGTAGCACTGAGCAACGAGTGAGGGAACTGCAATTAATTTTCCCCTCATGAGTAAAACCATTATATAAACTATCTCAGCAGCCTCAGGGGCCAAATACAAGACCCTGAATTATGTATTACTGAAACTGATCTTAACATCAAACAACTCCCAGCTAGAGTAAAAGCTCAGAGGGCAATATTGGTGTAAGTAACCTTGCCAGTTTAATGGGCAAAGCCAGCTTTCTAGTCAGTTCAAAGATTTGGAATCAGGATAAACCTCAATTCCCTTCAATTAGAAAATGTAGTATATGGGATCTTTTCTGAAACCAGCAGGGAGTTAATAAGACGATCCAGTGTTTTAGATCTTGGTTACCTTTAGTTGATGAAATCCATCCAACTCCTTTTCCCCCCACATCATTTCCAGTATTTATTTAGCATGACATTTTAGAGGTGGGAGAAAATTCCAGACCATTAGACTCAAGACAAAGAATTTATTCATAAGAAGGCCAAAAGTCACTCCATGAAGTTCCCATTTGATCACAAACCATAGGAACAATACAAATTATATGCCCAGTTTATAAAGATTATTGCCTTTGCTCCATGATGCATTTGTGCAAAAGCAAACACACACACACATACACACACACACACACACACACACACACGCCTTGTATTTGTTCACATTAAATTAAATTCAATAAATATTTATTAAGTACCTTCTTTGTGCAAGGCATTGTAAAATAGGTTCTGGGATATAAATGGAATGAAATGGGAAAACATTTATTAAATGCTTACTATGTGACAGGAACCATATTAAGAACTGTGAATATGAATAGGAAAAGGAGGAATAGGAAATATTCTTTAAAGGAAGCTGTCCTTGCTCTGAAAGAAATCATGTTCTAATTGGGAAAGAAAACACCTATAGAAGAATTTGGACACAGGATTCATGAAAAGACCTGGTGACCCTGCATGTATTATATGAAGGAAAAAAGCAATTATTAAGTACCAAGTATTTTTATTCTGGAGTACTTTTAAAAATAACAACTATCTTGAATCTCCTAAATTCCATGGGAGGCAGATGTTATTATTTTCCTCATCTTAAATTTGAGGAAACTGAAGTTAAATAACACACTTGAGGTCACACAGCTAGTAAATGTCCAAGGTCAGATCTAAACTCCTGCATTTTTTATTAGAGATCCAGCACTTGATCTGTTGCTCTAAATGGTTGCCTCAGATAGATGATAAAGAAAAATTGAAGTTGTCCCTGTATTCAAGAAATGTATATTCTACTGAGAGTGGGTGGAGGTTATATAATAGATAGATATAAGTGAAATAAAAGGTAGAGAGTGAAAAAGAGTTCAGACAAAGAGTTCTGATAATATTTGAGAAAGAGAAAACACTACTATCTGAAAAAAAATCACTGAGATGCTAGCACCTAGGCTGAGCTTTAAAGGAAAAATGAATCTGCAATATAGAAATGTGTACATTAGATATGGCTTACATAAATATATCTAAGTAGAATATCATAAAAATATTAAATATAGGGAATACCTAATAGTCTACTTATCTGGAATATAAAGCATGTGAAAGGAACAAAAGTGACATAAGACTGAAGGGTTAAATTTAACCCAGATTGTAGATCTTTATAAATGTGCATTATATTTTAGAATTAATAGAGAGCTATAGAAGACATTTGAACAAGGGAATGATAAAGTTAAAACTGTGTGTTTTAGGAAGATTATTTTGGCAGCTCTATGGAGTACATATTGGAGAAGGGAGAGAGGAAAAATAAGGGAAATTAGGAATTTTTATAGTAGTCAAAGTGAAAGGTGATAAGAATATTTGGCACTAGGGCATCGCTAGTTTGCTATATGAATGAGAGAGGGATCTTGAATCCCACTTTCTCCTCCACCTTTAAAGAAGAGAATGAATTGAAAAATGTGGAATTGGGTCTGCCAAGGGATTATATATTGAAAGAGTTATAGGGGAAGGGAAGTTGGAAAGACAGAGAGGAATAAAAAATGGTTGAGGGTCATGAGAGAACATATGATTTGGAGTACTGTGATACCTTCAGCAAAGAGGAAAATTTGAACAAAAAGTTTAGAAGAGAAGATCATTAAATCTGTTTTAAGAATGTTAAATTTGAGTTTCTGATGGAATATCCAATTAATGATGAGGGGTTTAATATTTAAGACACAGATTAGGGCAGGAGATATGATCATGGTTTTTCTCTGAATAAAAAAAAAAATTGAACTGATGGGACCAAATAAAATTACCATGATGTAGAGTTTAGGAAGAGAGCAAATAGCAGAGTTCCGGGGACATATGCATTCTTAGGAGGTAGAAGATATAAAAAAGAGAGAAAAAGGAAGGAAGGAAGGCAGTCAAAAAAGTAAGGAATGAAGGAATGGAAGAAGGAAGAAAAGAGGGAGAAAGGAAGGAGAAGAGGAGGAAGGGAAAAGAGTAAAAAACAAAAACTATTCATTGGCTCTTCTACTTTGTTGTAAACTAAGAACTTGACATTTTCTTCCAGTACTATTCTGTTTAGTTTCAAGTGGTCTTCCAAGAGAAAGTCTATCATCTCTGATCACAGGCAAGGTTTTCTAGTAAATCCTTGTCAAAAAGTTGATTGACAGAAGAGCTCTTAAATTGAATGAGATTCCCTTTAACAGTGAAACATTTTAGCTGAGTTTTGTGTTACAGCATTTAACCTTGCTTCAGTAGCAAAGGGGGAGCAAGTTGCATAAAATTTCAGAAATTTTAGAGCCTTTTATTTAATTGGTTATTCAAGCTCATCATAGTTTGTGCAGATGAGCATCCAGAAAACAAGACTGCACCAAGAAACATAAAAAACTAATGTATGGTCCTTCACTTTTTAATTGGGTCCAGTCCCTTGTTTTAAGGAGAAGGAAACTGAATCCTGTGACAGGATGTCACTTGCCCAAGATCACACAATTAGTAATTAAAGAGCCCAGACTAAAAACTGAGTCTTCCAGTTTAAAGTATTTGTTGTTGTTGTTGTTTTGTTGAGGCAATTAGGGTTAAGTGACTTGCCCAGGGTGACACAGCTAGGAAGTGTTAAGTGTCTGACACCGGATTTGAACTCAGGTCCTTTTGACTTTAGGGCTGGTGCTCTATCCACTGCACCACCTAGCTGCTCCCAGTTTAAATGTTCTTAGCACCACACTAATTTCTTTCTTTTTTTTTTTTTTAAAGAAAAGGGTTCTTTGATCTCTATAATACATCATATGTAGGCTATGAGAGTATTGAAACATGAGTATTCCTTCTCATTTCAGCTCCATGACTTTTGTCCTGGCGTTTTTATTGGGAAACCAAAGCAGTATTTTTATATACCAGTGGCTCACTGTCAGAAAAATCTGACCCCCTTCTGGGATCCAAAATGGTACACTAAGCAGGTAATTGCCTGAACTTTCCCACATTTACCTACAAACAACTATGAAACAGCATTCCAAAATGAATTCTAGAATGGAAGAACCAACAAAAAGATGAAATAATTTTCTAACCCAAGACAACTTAGGAAAAGTCTCTCTCACTCAGGTAAAAGGGAAATGAAAGGTAAAAGGGCAGTCAGCATCCCTGCAAGCAGGTACCAGGCCCTATCTCACAAAATCGCTGTGAGGCCTTGAACCATAGCACAGTACCAGGTAAATAGGCAAATGTCAGCACTAGGCTCTCCTGACATGCCTCAGCACAGCACCAGGTAAATGAGCAGACCCCTGCAGCACCACCAGGCAAACCACCAGGTCCATCAATACCCTCACACATATACCAGCACAACACAAACAGCCAGAGTCTGTAGCTCCCCATACAAAAAGCTTAGAACAGCACCCTTATACCCCAAGAGCAGAATTCAACTTTAAAAGTAGCAAAATAGGCTGGAAAAGATGAGCAAAAAAACCAAATTTGATCATACCAAGTTATTATAGTGACAGGTAAGATCAAGCTACAAACTCAGAAGAGAACAAAATGTTAATATGCAAGACTTCAAAAATAAATGTGAATTGGTCTCAAGTTCCAAAAGAATTCCTCTTGGGGGACCTCAACTTTCTCCTCTCAGAATTAGATAAATCTAATTACAAAATAAATAAGAAAGAAGTTAAGGAGGTGAAGAAAAGTATTGAAAAATTAGATATGACAGATATTTGGAGAAAATTGAATTGAGATATAGTCAATTATGCTAATAGTTTTCCTAATATTAAACCATCCCTGCATTCCTCGTATAAATCCTACTTGGTCATGGTATATTATTCTGGGGATGATTTTCTGTAATCTCTTTGCTAATATTTTATTTAAGATTTTTGCATCAATATTCTTTAGGGAGATTGGTCTATAATTTTCTTTCTCTGTTTTTGTTCTACCTGGTTTAGGTATCAGTATCATGATTTGGCCAAAAGATATGAACAGACAATTTTCAGATGAAGAAATTGAAACTATTTCTAGTCACATGAAAAGGTGTTCCAAATCACTATTGATCGAAGAAACACAAATTAAGACAACTCAGATACCTGTCAGATTGGCTAAGATGACAGGAAAAGATAATGACGAATGCTGGAGGGGATGTGGGAAAACTGGGACACTGATACATTGTTGGTGGAACTGTGAATGGATCCAACCATTCTGGAGAGCAATCTGGAGCTATGCTCAAAAAGTTATCAAACTGTGCATACCCTCTGACCCGCAGTGTTTCTATGGGGCCTATATTCCAAAGAGATCTTAAAGGAGGGAAAGGGACCCACATGTGCAAAAATATTTTGGGCAGCCCTTTTTGTAGTGGCAAGAAACTGGAAACTGAATGGATGCCCATCAATTGGAGAATGGCTGAATAAAATATGGTATATGAATGATATGGAATATTATTGTTCTGTAAGAAATGACCAGCAGGATGATTTCAGAGAGGTCTGGAGGACCTACATGAACTAATGCTAAGTGAAACGAGCAGAACCAGGAGATTAAACGATGATCAATTCTGATGGACGTGGTTCTCTTCAACAATGATGTGATTCAAACCAGTTCCTATTGTTCAGAGATGAAGATAGCTATATCCATCCAGAGAGAGACCTGTGGGAACTGAATGTGGGCCACAACACAGCATTTTTTGTGAATATTTGCTTGCATTTTGTTTTCCTTCTTAGATTGTTTTTTTTCTCTTTCTAGATATGATTTTTTTCTTGTGCAGTAAGATAATTGTATAGATATGTATACATATATTGGATTTGTCATATAATTTAACCTATTTAACATGTATTAGACTACCTGTCATCTAGGGATGGGGGTGGGGGAAAGGAGGGGAAAAATTTGGAACAAAAAAAATTTTGCAAAGGTGAATATAGAAAAATCAGTCATATGTTTTGTAAATAAAAAGCTTTAATAAAAAAAAACATTAAAAAAAGAAAATTGAATTTAGAAAAACTTAGTGCATGGCACTAACACAAAATTGACCATGAAGTAGGACACAAAACCTCAAATTCAAATGTAGAAAGATAGAAATATTAAGTGCACTCTTTTCAGATCACAATACAATAAAAATGGTATTCTGTAAAAAGCAATAGAATAATCTAATCCTAAAAAATAAGTGAGTCAAAGAACAAATCATAGAAACAATCTATAATTCCATTTTCAAAACTGACAACAATGAGACAACATAGCAGAATTTATAGAATGCAGCCAGAGCATCCTACAAATAAAAAAATAAGTAACCCTATAAATAAATAAATATTTTTTAGGGGATTTTTTCCTCTAAATTCTTAGTCAATAAGATAGAGAAGGAGCAGATCAATAAGCTGTGGGTACAATTAGAAAACAGAAAAAGAAAAAAATTACAAATTGTGCATCAAATTTGAAATCCCGAAAACTAAACATGAGACTAATAAAATTGAAAGTAAGCAAGTTATTAAATTAATAAATAAAAGGACTTAGATTTATAGGGAAAAAAACAATAGGCTCTGCCATGCCCCTACGATTTAGAGCCATTGGTTAAAAAGAAGAAAAACAAAAACCAAATATTTTGTACAAAAAAATAAAACAGGTGAATATACCACCAATGAAGAGGAAATTAAAATGATCATTAGGAAAAATTTTGTTGAATTTATCAATAAATTTGATAATCTAAGCAAAATCAGTAAATATGTATAAATCATAAATTGTTCAGATTAATAGAAAAACAAATAGAATACTTATATAATCACATCTTAGAAAAAGAAATTGAACAAGTCATCAATGAACTCTCTAAGAAGAAATCCTCAGGTGGGTACTATTAGGAGTATATTTATAAAACATATATAATAACAACCAAAATAAACAAAAAGAATACTTATAAGTATATACAAAGTAATAAAAGTATAAGATCATTTCAGAAAGAGTTCCCTAGCAATTGGAAAGATCAGAAAAATCTCTAAGTAAAAGGTGATACTCTCAAACTGTGCATACCCTTTGATCCAGCAATGTCTCTACTGAGTCTGTATCCCAAAGAGATCATAACAAAGGAAAATGTTTGTAGCAGTCTTTTAAACTGACAAGGAACTGGAAACTGAGTGGATGGCCATGAGTTGGAGAATGGCTGAATAAGTTATGTGATATATAAATTATCGTTCTATGAGAAATGATCAGCAGGATGATTTCAGAGAGGCCTGGAGAGACTTACATGAACTGATGCTAGGTGAAGTAAGTAGGACCAGGAGATCATTGCACACAACAGCAACATGTTTATGGGATGATCAACTGTGACTGGCTTGGCTCTTTTCAAGATTTAGACCAGTTTCAATAGACTTGTGATGGAAAGAGCCATTTGCATCCGTAAAGAAGATCATGGCGATCACAACATAGTATTTTCATGTTTTTTGTGGTTGCTTGCTTGTTTTTTTTTCTCATTTTGTTTTCCTTTTTTGATCTGATTTTTATTTTGCAGCATGATAAATGTGGAAATATGTTTAGAAGAATTGCACATGTCTAACCTATATGAGATTATTTTTCATCTAGGGAAGTGGGGAAAATGAGGGATAAAAATTTGGAACACAGGGTTTTGCAGATGTTGCAATGCTGACAACTATCTTTGCATATATTTTGAAAAGAAAAAGCTATTATTAAGAAAGGTGATGCTTCAGCTTCATTTTGAAGAAAAAAAAGAGACCTGGAGATGGAAGTAAGAAAGAAGGGTATTCCCACACAAAAGGCACAGAGATGGGAGATGGCATGTTTTACGTGAGCAATGGAAAGGCCAGTTTGATTGGATCATATTGTGTAAGAGTGAGAAGTAAGAGAAGTAGAAGCTTTTCTATATTATGAGAAGAGACACTTATTACATGGTCTGCAACATAAAGATGATGCCAGCCACAATCTTCTTCATCTGTACAGTACTGTCTTCTATATTACCAAATACTGTTTAGAAATAATAGCTCTGGATTTGGTGCAATGATATTTCTAATTAGAAGCATTTCTTAAAATGGGAAGGAAATGCAATCAGGATACCAACTTCAACTCTATGTATGTTTTTCCCAGGCTCAAAGATTAGTTGAGAAAAATCTTATAATTAAAGTTCCCATTACCTAGATTCTCAGTGACAGTAAGTAATTCTCTTTTCCTTGCACAAACAGAAGCAGTGTCTCATCCCTTAAACTCTGGGTGTAAGGGAATAGAATGGCATATTTCTTTTGATTAATTTTTTCCATGGAATCACTTTATAATCTCCTTTGAGAAACAGAATCAAGAGTTAGAATATGGAATGTCTTGTATGAACAATAGAGAGATCAGTCTGACCACATCACAGAGAGAAGAAGCGGAATTAAATATTTGAGCCACTAGTTGACTTAAATAGCGTTCCCTAGTTTTAAACTCTAGACTCTTCCTTTTAGCATATGTAGTGGGACTGAATTTGAAAATACCTCCAGAAATCATGTGTGGGAATGGGTCATAGCATGGACCATATGCTGGAGCTTTTCTGGAAACTTTCAGGGATTTCAAAAATATACAAATATATGTAGACATTGAATGGGCATAATCTTTGAAAAGACAAAGCAAGAGCCTTCTTATCCATTCCATGGGAAGATCTGAATTTTCATGTTGTTATGGAAGTGGATCTTGTGCCTGTATCAGGAATGACTCACTAAATCTCTAAAAAGTCGGTCTTTCTGTTTCTCGTTTCTCTATGTCTCTGATTCTCTGTCTCTCCTTCTGTGTTTCTATGTCCATCTTTATGTCTCTGTCTTTGTGTCTGTCTCTCTTTGACTCTATCTCTGTTTCTCTCTCTTCCTCCTTTCTTCCAATAAGAATTATGTCAGGACCATTTGATTTCATCCCTGAATGAGTAGAGGGAAATAACTGACGCCTTTTTCTCTCTGCTAGCATCAAAATGAGTCACACATACTATGCCATTTTACTGAATGCCTTTGCAATGAACTAATTGTTTAGAACTAGATAAGTAAAAGAGGAAGTACACCAATGGTGACTCTTTAGTTATGTTTTAAAATAAAGTCATTGATTAATTCCTTTAACTCATGAGAGTAGTTTTATTCTGGAGACACAATTTCCTACTTCAGTTTGGTTCAATACCTAAAAGGAGAGGCTAGATTGCCACATAAAAAGATACTATTATGAATATTTTTGGCATATGTGGACTTTTATTTCTGACCAACTTGAGATTTGTGTCTAACATTAGAATCTCTGTGTCAAAAGGCACTGACATATTTCTTATTTTATTAAAATAACTCCAAAATTCTTTCTAAAATCATCGCATCAACTCAGTATTACAACAGTAATATATTGCTATATTAATCTTCCAATAGCCAGTATTATGTATTTCTACCTTTTATTATTTTTAAAATCAAATTTCCCAATTTCCTGGATGTGAATTGGTCCTAAGAGTTATTTTGATTTAAATTTCTGTTTATTATAATTATTATTGTTTTGGAATAGTCTTTCATATGGTACTAAATCTTTTACAATTCTTTTGAGAGATAATTTGTTTACAATTTTTTTAATCAGGTATCCATTAGAAAATAGTGTTGTATCAGCTATTAGACCTTAATCAGATACATTTGATGCAAAGATATTTTCTTATAACCACCAGTTTCCCTTTTCATCTTATCAGAATTGAATTTGTTTGGTTAAAGGCTTTTCAATTTATAGTACTCAAAATTATCTATTTTTTTTTGTGATCTCTGCTCTCATTTGTCTATTTAAAAATTCTCTCTCCATTCATACTAATTGAAGTTATTTGATCTTGTTCTCATCTAAATATTTTCATAAGTACTTTTATAAACTGTTCTTTTTTTTTTGATTTTTTTTATTTAAAGCTTTTTATTTGTATGACATGTATATGGGTAGTTTCCCAACATTGATCTTTACAAAGCTTTCCATTACAAATTTTACCCCCAGTCCCCTCCCTTCCCCTAGATGGCAGGAAGTCCACTACATGTTAATAATGTTGAAATGCTTGAGAAGTTATGCAAGAAAAATCCTATCTACAAGAAAAAAAAGAATCAGAGAAAGGCAACACAATGCAAGCAAATGTCAATAGAGATCATGAAAATGTTACCTTGTGGTCTATATTTCATATCCCTCTCTCTGGGTGTATATGGTTTTCTTCATTGAACAATTTAAACTGGTTTGAGACAATTCTTTGTTGCAGAGAGCCATGTCCATCAGAATTGATCATCATGTAATACTGTTGTTGCCGTGTATGATGATCTCCTGGTTCTGCTCGTTTCACTCAGCATCAGTTCATGCAAGTCCCTCCAGGCCTCTCTGAAATCATCCTGCTGGTCGTTTCTTACAGAGCAATAATATTCCATAACATTCATATACCATAATTTATTCAGCCACTCTCCAATTGATGGGCATCCCTTCAGTTTCCAGTTTCTAGCCACTACAAAAAGGGCTGCCACAAACATTCTTGCACAGGTGGGTCCCTTTCCCTCCTCTAAGATCTCTTTGGGATATAGGCCCAGTAGAAACACTGCTGGGTCAAAGGGTATGCACAGTTTGACAACTTTTTGAGCATAGCTCCAAATTGGTCTCCAGAATGGTTGGATCCGTTCACAGTTCCACCAACAATGTATTAGTGTCCCAGTTTTCCCACATCCCCTCCAACATTCATCGTTATCTTTTCCTGTCATTTTAGCCAATCTGACAGGGGTGTAGTGGTACCTCAGAGTTGTCTTAATTTGCATTTCTATGATCAATAGTGATTTGGAGCAGCTTTTCATATGACTAGAGATGGTTTTAATTTCATCATCTGGCAGTATACCTTCTGTCCCTATTTTCTCAAATAGTTTGTGTAGTATTGCAATTAATTGTTCTTTGAATGTTTGGTAGAATTCACATGTAAATCCATCTGGCCCTGGAGATTTTTTCTTAGGGAGTTGGTTAATAGCTTGTTCTATTTCTTTTTCTGATATGGGGCTATTTAAATAATTTATATCCTCTTCTGTTAACCTGGGCAATCTATATTTTTGTAGATATTCCTCCATTTCATTTAGATTATCAAACTTATTGGCATAAAGTTGGGCAAAGTAATTCCTAATTATTGCTCTGATTTCCTCTTCATTGGAGGAAAGTTCTCCCTTATCATTCTTGAGACTAACAATTTGATTTTCTTCTTTCCTTTTTCTTATCAAATGAACTAAAGGCTTATCTATTTTGTTGGTTTTTTCATAGAACCAACTCTTAGTTTTATTTATTAACTCAATAGTTTTCTTATTTTCAATTTTATTAATTTCTCCTTTTACTTTTAGAATTTCCAATTTGGTGTTTAATTGAGGGGTTTTAATTTGTTCTTTTTCTATTTTTTTAATAATAAGCCCAATTCATTGATCTTTTCTTTCTCTATTTTATGCAAGTAAGCATCTAGAGATATAAAATTGCCCCTTATAACCGCTTTAGCCGTATCCCACAAATTTTGGTATGTTGTCTCCTTATTGTCATTCTCCTGGATGAAATTATTGATTGTGTCTATGATTTGCTCTTTCACCCATTCATTCTTCAGGATTAGATTATTTAATTTCCAATTAACTTTTGGTTTATTTTCTCCTGGCCTTATATTGCATGTGATTTTTATTGCATCATGATCTGAAAAGGATGCATTTACTATTTCTGCCTTTCTGCATTTGATTTTGAGGTTTTTATGCCCTAACACATGGTCAATTTTTGTATAGGTTCCATGGACTGCTGAGAAAAAAGTAAACTCCCTACTGTCTCCATTCAACTTTCTCCATAGATCTATCATACCTAACTTTTCTAACAATTGGTTTATCTCCCTAGTTTCTTTCTTGTTTATTTTGTGGTTTGATTTATCTGATTCTGAGAGAGCAAGGTTGAGATCCCCCACTAGCATCATTTGGCTGTCTATTTCTTCTTGCATCTCTCTTAATTTCTCCCCTAGGAATTTGTGTGCTATTGCACTTGGTGCATGTATATTTAGTATAGATATTGCTACATTATCTATGGTACCCTTTAATAAAATATAGTTTCCTTCCTTATCTCTTTTGATTAGATCTATCTTGGCTTTTACTTGATCTGAGATAAGGATTGCTACCCCTGCTTTTTTTTGTTCACCTGAAGCATAATAGGTCCTGCTCCAGCCTTTTACCTTCATCCTATATGTGTCACTATGTTTTAGATGTGTTTCTTGTAGACAACATATTGTGGGATTCTGGTTTTTAATCCAGTCTGATATCCGCTTCCGCTTTATGGGAGAGTTCATCCCATTCACATTCACAGATAGAAAACTAATTCTTTATTTCCTGCCATCTTATTTACCCAAGTTATGTTTTCCCCTTTCCTTTCCCCTTTCTCCCTTCCCCCCTCCTCAGTACTTTGCTTTTGATGACCCTCTCCCCCAAACAATACTCCACCCTTTAGATCCCTTCCCCCTGTTTTTACTCCTTTCCCCTGATTCTTCTATTTTCCCTTCTATTAGTTTATCCCTTTCTTTTCCTCCTTTCCCTCCCCCTTCCCTCTAGCAACAGACAAGTTTCTATGTGAAATCAAATGTCTGATATACACTTTTAGAGCCCAACCTGATGAGAGTAAGATTTACACAATGCTCAACTCCCTCCCCTCTTTCTCTCAATTATATTAGGTTTTCTTTGCCTCTTCAAGAGATTTTACCTTGTTTTTACCTCATTTTTTTAGATCTTATTTTACCACTTTTTCCCTCTTTTCCCCAGTATGACAACCTTTCCCCCTCTAGTTCTCTTTTTCATATTATCAAAGTAATATCTAGTTAATTATACCCCCAAACTTTAAGCATCCCCCTAGTAGAAATAAAGTTCTCGAGAGTCCTTTCCTTTTTACCTTTTTATGCATCTCTTGAGTTCTGTGTTTGGATGTCGAATTTCTTGTTCAGATCTGGTCTTTTCATTAGAAATAGGTGAAATTCACCTATATCATTGAATGACCATCTTCTTCCCTGGAGGATAATGCTCATTCTAGCTGGATAGGATATTCTTGGCTGTAATCCAAGTTCCTTTGCCCTTTGGAATATCTGGTTCCAGGCCCTTCAATCCTTCAATGTAGAGGCTGACAGATCCTATGTGATTCTAATTATTGAACCTCGGTATTTGAATTGTTTCTTTCTAGCTGCTAGCAGAAATCTTTTCCTTGGTGCTATAGTCCTGAAATTTAGCCACAATATTCCTTGGGGTTTTAATTTTGGGGTCGCTTTCAGGAGGTGATCGGTGAATTCTTTCAATGGTGATTTTGCCCTTTGATTCTACAATCTCAGGGCAGTTTTCTTTCAGGATTTCCTGGAAGATAGTGTTTAGATTCTTTTTTTCATCATGGCTTTCAGGAAGTCCAATAATCCTTAGATTATCTCTCCTAGATCTATTTTCCAAGTCAGTTGTTTTTCCTAGGAGATATTTCATATTTTCTTCTAATTTTTCATTTTTTCATTTTTGTTTGACTGATTCTTGAAGTCTTATTGAGTCATTCACTTGCATTTGTTCAATTCTTATTTTTAAAGTGTTGTTTTCTTCAGTTACCTTTTTAAGCTCCATTTGTAACTGGCCAATTGAATTTTTTTGTTCATTGCACTCTTTTTCCACTTCACTAATTTTATTTTTCAATAGACTGGTGTCTTTTTCATATCTCTTTTGCAGGGCATCATATCCTTCTTGCAAGATACTGTTTCCTTCTTGCACTAATTTCAATTTATTTTTCCATTTATCCTCCAGTTCTTTTATTAGGTTCTTTAAGCAATCTTCCAGAAAGGCCTTTTGAAAAGGGGACCAGTGATGGTCCTTGCTGATTCCCTCTGGAGTTATGTCTAAAGGAACCTCTGGCTCTGGGGTCTTCTCCTCTTTCTCTTTGTAAAAGCTGTCTATGGTGAGAGCTCTCTTTTGTCTCTTCATTTTTTTTTTTTTTTTTTTTTTTTAGACAGCGTGAATATCTCTTTAAGGTAGGGGGAAAAAAAAACGGCTGAAACAGCTGGCTGAAGATTTTGCCCTGAGGCGCTTCGGGGAATTAATTTAAGGTGCTTGGCTGGTGGGGGCTAGGACTAAGCCCGAATTACTCCTTAAACAAGGCAAGTTTGCCAGAACACCTGCCCCCAATCAGGGCAGAGTGTCCCGAGTACCTCAGATAAACTCCAGGTGTTTGGAATTTGGAGTTTGGAGTTTGGAGTTTTTTTCCAGTCTGAGCTGAGCTGAGTCCCACCCTCACTTCCGGCCTCCACCAGAGTTCTCTGACACCAAAGTCCTCTGTTTATCCCTCTGTCCGAGCTAGACAAATCTGATGTGAAGTTTTTCAGAGATATCTGCAAGCAGTATCCAAATATTTCCTGATTCGTTGACTTGAAGATCAGTTCAGAGGCTTATTTTATTCTTGATTTGAGAGAAGTTCGGAGGAGGAAGCAGAGTCACCCTTTCACTCAGCCATCATGGCTCCGCCCCCCGTTCTCATCTAAATTTAATCATGGTTCCTTTTATTTTTAGGTAATGTATTTATTTTAAGCTTATTGCAATATATGATATCAGGTGTTGGTGTAAATCTATGTTATGAAAAACTGCTGTCCAATTTTCTTGGCAGTTCTTGTCAAGTGAGGAATTCTTCCTTAAGTAATGTATGTTGTTAGGTTTGCTGAATGCTAGCTTATTAAATTTGATTACTTTTGATTCTTTTTCATGTAGTTTGGTGCACCAATCTATTTTTTTTTCCATTTTAAACTACTCAAAATGGTCTTGTAATTAATGCTTTAAAATTTAATTTCAAGATTGGAAATGTTATTTGTCCCTTCGTTACTACTTTTTCCATTATTGTTCATGAGATTCTAGAATTTTTAAACCGCAAAATAAATTTTGTTACTATGTTTTCTAATTCTTTAAAGTATCTCCTTTGTAGTTTGATTAGTATAATACTTAATCTATAAATTGTTGCATAATCTTTTTTATAATGTTGATATTGCTCCATGCTAAATAATTGATACCTTTCTAATTTTGTCATCATTTTTTCAAAGAGTATATGTAAATTAAAATTATATTAATATTTGGGTGCCTTGGTAACCAGATATTTATGCATTTTGTACTTAGAATAGATTTGAAATGCATTTTTAGATTTTGTATTTCAAATGAAATGTCCCTTATTTACTTCGAGATTTTGTTATTACTATGTATAAATGAAAATGTTTTTTGTTGAATTATCTTATGTCTTGTTACTCAACTTACTGTTGTTTCTTTCAAATAATTTATTTGATAATTTTATGGAACATTCCAAATGAATCATTATGTCAAAAAAAGGGATAATTTTATCTTATCTTTGTTATTTGTACCTTTATTTTCTTGATATTGCCTTATAAATATTGTTATTCGAATAATTTTACTTTTGCAATTCTGAACTTGACAGATAACAAAAATTATTAATTGTATGTATAAAGGTAAAAAAGACATGTAGATGAGGGTTGCATAGCTTGCTTTAAAATATTATAAATTCAACACATTAATTTTAGATATTTTTTCTATTTGTTCTTCTGAATTTGTTTCTGTTTTCTTCTTTACATTTAAAAAATAATGTTTCTATTATATCCTATTCTTTCTTTACTAGTTTTCTATTTTAGGGGGACATTACTAGGATTTCTGGAACAATATTAAACTGTCATAGAAAAGGAGAGGGATGCTTACATTATACCCATAATCTTGCAAAAACATATAGATTTTGTAATTGTGAGTACTCTTTTTTTTTTAATTTAGGCACAATCTTTTTCATTTTAAAAATGCCTTTATGTTTTAGTTTTAGAGTTTCTATCAAAGTGAGTGAAAAAACTTTTTCACTTCTTATCTCTGTATTCATGAATTATTTTGGTTTTGGTTATTTTTATTTTTAACATGATTACTTATTTTAATTGCTTTCCTAATTTTGAAGCATCCTAGAATCTATGGTATAAATACAATTTGGCTATGGTGATTAATTTTTTTTTACTATATTGTTATAGTCTTTGTGTTAGGTTATTATATAAAATATTTGAATCAATATTCAATAGTGATTTTAATTTATATTTTTCTTTGTTCTATCTGTCTTTGGCTTAAGTGTTAGGACTATATGTATCACATGAAAGAAGTTTGATAGTTAATTCTTTGTTACTGAAAATAATTTTGCATTATACATATCAATTACTTTTACAGATCTGACAAAATGCATTTGTCAATTTTCTGAAAGATACTCTTCTTCCATTTGGAAATTCCTTTATGAACTGTTTAGTTTTATTTTCCAAAATTAAGCTTTTTAAACATAGGTTTATATTTTTATAATTTGTGCATTTTATATCTGTGTAGGTGATCACACATTTTCTTTAAAATCTTAGATTTCCTAATATACAATTGGGTAAAGTAGATTTTGATAATTCTTCTGATTTATTCTTTCTTCACGAGCTCACATTGCTTTTTTTGTTCTAACAATTTGATTTTTGCTTTTCTAAAATGAGATTTAATAAAACTTTTTAGTCTTTTAGAATAAAAAACACCTTTCAATTTTATCCTTATGTGCTCATATTTTTCATACATTCTACACATTACTATTTTTATTTCACTAATATCTATAAAGGCTGCATATAACATTTTGCCTTTATTTATAATTTTTCTATAGCCTGATACATTGCTTTTAATTATGAAAATATCAAATAATGCCAAGAAGTGTATGTATATGTATGTGTATATATATATATGTATATGTATATATATATATACACACACATCTGTAAATATGTATGCACACCTACCCACCACATAATACTCATTTGTTTTTCCCATTCAGAAGGCCATTAATCTTTCAAGTCTAACTTCTCAGTTCATTCTGTTCTATATTTTCTTTTTTGTTTACTTTTTTTTTAATCAGCTTTATCCAGTTCTAAGAGGAAAATGTTAGTTCCCAATTATTGTGGCTTAATCTATGTCTTTTTTTTTTCAACACAGATAGCTTTTATTTTATGAATTTAGTTGCTACAAAATTTGGTATACATATGCATAGCAATGGTGCTATTTCATTATATGGCATCTTTAGTCAATCATATTATGGTTTCCCTGTTTATCTCTCTCTTGACATTGTGAGGTTTTATTTTTGCCTTACCTAATAGCCTACTTGTCATTCCTGCTTTTTTTTTTTAGAACTGCCTAACAGGTAGTCATTTTTTTCCAGTTCCTCCTTTTCATTTTATTCTATTTCATTACTATTGTCTTCTCCCCTTTCACAAGTGTTTCTCAACATCTCTAAAAACTTGAGAATGTATGATATAGAGTATATATCTAGGTTTCCCACTCCCTATTCCAAACAATCTGATCCTAACTACATTGTTCATTATAATATGTCCTAGGATGAATGAACAGGCAAGTTCTTAACAATGAGAATAAAAAGACAAAAAACAACATACCTCTTTCCTTCAAGGTACTTACTAATGAATGGGTAAAAGACAAAAACAAAAACAAGTATACATGAGAGTATAATGATTCTAAATTGTTTTTAAAAGTTCACATTTATCCAACATAGTTAAGAAACTGGTTGGTAGCTATTTAAATATTCTGAGTAAAAATTACATAGCATCAATATATTATAGAGACTAATTTTAAAAATCTATATATCAATATATGTATGTAAATATATATTTATCATTCCAAAGCCCTCATTTTAAGAAGCTATGTTTTATTTAAACAAAATAACCTATCATGCTTTGTTAAATGAGCTTTGGAGATTAAAGGAGATTTCTTCAAAGAATGATACAAACCAGTTCTTAGGGTAACACATTTTAATCTACATAAGATACAGGATCCTAGGTCTCTCAGCAGGGCAAAAGGAATGTAATAATATCAAAGACAAAACAAGGAAAGAATCCAGGATATGTTTAAGATAGTCTTCAGACCACTCAAGAAGGAAAGGGATGGTCAGTGATAGTCCTGGAAGAAGCTACCTTGGACTTGTCATAGTCACATTCCACCAAACTTTCATCATTCTTCCTGTTCATCATCTCCACATTAGGGCAACTTACACAAGTTGGGGTGAAGGAAAAAAACGGTTTTATTTAAAAAGGACTGATTCTCAGGCCCATCAGAGTGGTATCTTATTTCATCTGTCACAGGCAGGAAGATGATAAAAGATTGGCTCCTGCAATACAAGATTGGGGCATAGAAGTTTGTGGAATGGGTTATGAAAGCTTGCAGAAAAGAAATAGGTAAAGATCTCATTCGGGAGGAGGGAGTAGTAAAGAAAAAGATCATCACAACTGTACAGAGAAGAGCACTGAAACCAAAAAGGTTTGCGAGATAATCACACTGATATTGTTCAAAAATATCTTGGGGTCCTTGGGTATTGCCTCCAGGACCGCTTTGCTAGTCATGAAAAAAATTTGTCTAATTAGAATCCTCTCAAAATAATTTTATGTAGCTTTATTGCCCATCTATTTTGCTGATAAGAATTAGATGAGAATGGATTTTTATTGTTTACAAAAATTAAATTGCTTCTTAGAGAAATAGATGGACCAGCACAACAACTAGTCAGATACATGGCAAGGATGCTAAGGTACTTTTTAAAGCAAAACTTCAAAAAGGTTTTGCCTAACAGCAGGATTTTGAAAGTAAATATATAACTTCCCAGATTTCTAAGGATAGCACTGATTCAGATTTTCAAGTAAAATTCCTGTGGATTTATGCTTAAAATGCCAGTCTATCACATTATTAACTAATTTGGAAGCAGTCAGTAAGATATACTTAACACCAAAATTTTATCAAACACTGTTTTATTTTTGATCCTTCAGAAAATAATTCACACTTGCCTCCTTGTTGTTCTTCAAACAAGATATTCTATCTCCCAAATTCAGGCAATTTCACTGGCTGTTCATTGGAACAGTTACCTTTTTGTTCTCATCCTCCTGGTTTCCCTGCTTCCTTCAAGTCCTGCTAGAATCTGCTGCTTCAGGAATCCTTTCCCAATCCCCATTAATTCTTGTCCCTTTCCTCTGTTGATTATTTCCAATTTATCTTGTACATAGCTTGTGTATACATAGTTGAAAGCATTTCCTCTGAGCTGCAAGGCTTTCTCTTCTACCACTTTCATCCCTAGAGAGAGTAGGTTAAAACTTAAAGTGGTTTCTACAAAATATTCCTCTCACCAAATTCATTTCTAGATGTGGAATAATCGATGGATGTCATTCCTCAGGATGTCACTACTACTAGGTCAGTCCCCTGTTGGATTGGATCATACACAACACTCCTCAGTTTTGGTAACTCAAAAGATCAGCAGATTCTGCCATATTTACCATTGCTGGACTTTTAGTGACTCTTCTGACATTTTAAAATTTACAAGGTCCTTCCCCCTCACCTAGAATATTCCATCATTCTATAATTTACCTATAATAAAAGAAGAGTAAATACAAAACAAAAAATATAGTGCATTTGAAGCCACATAGTAACCATAAGGAAGAGAATCCCCCACCCAAAGAATTATTGAATTTTTTCCCTCCTTGTTCAAAAGCTACCAGGGAAAAAGAGAAGTCAAGTTCCTTCATTGGAATTATCTGTATACACACTCAATTCAGGTTCAACAAGCAATTAAAATATTTCTTTACCATACAGTAGTAAGAAGAAAAAGGCACATAATGTACATTCACTTTCTGAAATGGAGGGCAGTTATCTATTAATTACACCTATAAGTAAGCTTCTCAAGTCCCTCAATGGGCAGATGGCAAAAGGAGGACTCTATATATGCTTGAAGAACTAGGCCTCTATTGGCCCATCTACTACTACAATTTTTCATTATTTTGGGAAAGTAAATAAAGTATTTTCACTAGATAGAAGGCAAATCTATTTATTGGTAAATATGCTGTTATTTTAGCCAATGATTGATATTAATATATATATATATGGAGAATTTTATGATAATATTTTAATTGCTTTAATGTCATCAGGAAACACATTTTGGGAGTTTTGTTTCATATACATAACTGAATTATTAAGAGGAAAAATTTTTTGAGTGTCATACAATCAATTAGCAGTCTCAGTTTTCTTCATTCTACAGAAAACCTGTAACTGTCTTCTTTTGTTAGAATGAAATGCCCTCATGGCTTCTTTTTTGGCAATGAGTTTCAACTTTAGCTTCTATTTTATCATAAAATGTAGTTTGCCTTCAAACCTCTACTTTCAAGAAACTGTTCCCAGAAAGATATTCTTTAAAGTCAACTCTTATGCCCTATAATTTCAACATTTTCAGCCTTGGATTAACGTTTGTTATTCATCTGCCCTTAGGACTTAAAGGCCCATTCTACATTTACTTTGCCTTCTCTCTTTCCTCAACTGCTTCTTTAACTTTTCTTTACAATGGAATCTATCTTTCTTATTCAAAGAAAAGCCAAGCTATCTTTCCTTTCCACCTCTGAGAGGCATGTTTTAAGATTTTTTCCTTTATTCTCTCAAAATCTCCCATTCCAACCCTCGCTGGTCCTTTCTCCAGATTTCCAAACTTGTATTCTTTCAGGAACTCTACCCAGTACTAATCTGCAAACATAATTTAATTTAAAAGAAAACATGCATGCAATGACATTATTTTCAAAGGTTATAAACACATGCATAAACACTTAGCTAATATCAATACCTCTAAAATACTCTATGCTGAGGGTGACTTTCCTGAGTTCTTTGATAAATTTGACAAATACAATTAGTGAGATTACTTCCTCCAAATAGCCAAAGTGCCAAATTAAACACTTTCTTAAGTGTTCAATTAAGTATGAAATCACACACAGAAAAATATTGACATAGTTTATTTCTATATTACTTCTCAGTTTCTCTTAAATCCAGTCCTTGAAGATGGCTGAGCAAAGGCAGGAACGCTCTCCCAACCAGCTCCAAATTCCTTTAAATGATGACCCTAAACAAATCTTAGAGCATCCAACACCCAAAAAGACAGAGTAGAAAATTGTCCAGCCTAAAACAGCTTAGAAGGTCAGCAGAAACATCTGTGATATTAGAGTGGAAATCCAGTAGGCAGTCCCAGTGCAGGGAGTGCAAGTGCAGGGTACAAATGGGCACAGCTCTGGACACAACAACCCCTGCCCGGGCTTGGCTCAACTTCTGAAACAATAGCAGTACTGGTGGCTTCCAGACCTCTCAGCCCACATACATCAAAGGGCAGAAAAGATCATAGAATATGTGATCAGATTCCTAGAAGGAGCTCTGAAAACAGTTGCACAAAACCCTTGAAGCTTGGGATAGTGCAGCCTCCACTCTGGAAACAGAGCCCTGCATTAATGAGGAGTTAAAAACCAAGTAATATGATAACAAAATGAGCAGACCACAAAAAAAGTTTCTGATCATTGAAAGCTATTTTGATGACAAGGAAGATCAAAACACACTCAGAAGATAACAAAGTCAAAGCTCCTACATCCAAAGCCTCCAAGAAAAATAAGGTCATAGAAGAGCTCAAAAGGAACTTTAAAAATCAAATAAGAGAGATAGAGGAGAAATTCAGAAGAGAATGCAGAGTGGTGCAAAAGGAAATACAAAAAGCCAATGAGGAGAAGAATGTCTTTAAAATAATGGCTAATTGGGAAAGGAGATATTAAAGCTCACTGAGAAAAATAATTCCTTAAAAATAAAATTGAGCAAATGGAAGCTAATAACTATGAGAAATCAAGATACAATAAAGCAAAATTCAAAAAAAAAAGAAAAAATAGGGGAAAAATGTGAACTATCTCGTTGGAAAAACAATTGACCTGGAAAATAGATTCAGGAGAGAGAGTTGTAAAATTATAGGTTGACTTCAAAGTCATGATAAAAAAAAAAAGAGCCTGTTCATCATCTTTCAAGAAATTATCAAGGAAATCTGTTATGATATTCTAGAACCAAATAGAACTTGAATGAATCCATCAATCACCTCCTGAAAGAGATCCCAAATGAAATCTCCTAGGAATATTATAGTCAAATTCCAGAATTTGGGGTCAAGAAGAAAATATTGCAAACATCCAGAAAGAAACAATTCAAGTATAGTGGAGCCACATTTAGAATAATACAAGATTTAGCAGCTTCTATATTAAAGGACTAGAGGGCTTGGAATTTGATATTCCAGAGAGCATTGGAGCTAAGATTACAATGAAGAATCGCCTACCCAGCAAAACTGAGACTAATTCTTCAGAAGAAATAGTGGCTTTTTAAGCATTTGTGATGAAAAGACCAGAGTTCAATGGAAAATCTGATTTTCAGATATAGGACTTTGGAGAAGAATAGGGAGATAATCAGGAAAGTGATATCATATGGGACTGAATAAGGTTTTTATCTGTTCACATTCCTAGGAGGGAGGATGATACTTGCAACTCATTAGGACTTTCCCATTAATATGGTAGTTAGGAGTATATATAGACAGAGGGCACAGGTGTGAGTTGAATATGAAGGAATAATATATTTTTATAAAAATGATGAAATTAAGGGGTAAGAAAGGAATGTACTGGGAAAAAAAGGAAAGGGAGAAGTGGAATGGTGCAAATTACCTACCATAAAAAAGAGACAAGAAAAAAACTTTAACAATGAAGGGGAAGAGGAGAAGAGGGTGAATGAGTGAACCTTGATGTCCTCAGAATTGGCTTAAAGAGAAAATAACATACATATTCTTATCTAGAAGGAAAATAGAAGGGAAATGGAATATGGGAAGGATGATAAAAGAGAGGTCATTTTGGGGCAGGGAGTGGTCAGAGCCAAAACACTTTTGAGGAGGGACAAGGTGAAAGGAGAGAGAGAATAAATGGAGAGAAATACAATTAGCAATAGTATTTGTAAAAAAAAAAAAAATCTTGAAGCAATTTTCTCTGATAAGGCCTCATTTTTTAAACATAGAGGGAACTAAGTCAAATTTATAAAAATGAGAGCCATGCCCCAATTGACAAATGATCAAAAGATGTTCTGTATCCAAAGGGCTATAAATTCATGCATATCCTTTGACCTAACAACACCACTACTAAGCATGAATATCAAAAGAGATTTGGAAAGCAAAGCCACAAAAAAAGGGAGAATGACCTATATGTGCAAAAAATATTCATAGTAGTTATTTTTTCAGGGCAAAAAAAAATTGGAAACTGAAGGGTTGCTTATCAACTGGAGAATGGCTCAATAAACTTGTATGTGTTTGTGATGGAATATTGTCTTTTCTTGGGAAATGTTGAGCAGAATACTCTCAGAAAAACCTGGAAAATCTTCCATAAATGTTATGTAATGTACTAGATCCAAACTAATAGCAATGTTCTGAGATGAACAACTATAATGACTTTGCTATTCTCAGTAATACAATCTGAAGGACTCATGATGAAAAATCCTATTCATAACCAGAGAAGGAACTGATTATGCCTGAATACAGATTGAAAAAAATCTCTCTTTTTCTATCTCTCTTTTTTTAACTTAATTTTTCTTGAGGGTTTTTATATTCATTAGGGTGGGAGACATGTTTTCTTTCACAATTTGACTTTTAATGGAAGTGCTTTGTATAATTTCACATGTGCTTTCTTAACTGTGCATGAAGATAAGGGAGAGAAGTTAGAAGTCAAACATCTAATAGTATGTGGTTGTTACAGGCAAGTTTTTGAGAAAAATCTATCAGTGGAACAAATGAGTTTTTCTGCATATGTATGTGTGTATGTATATGTTTGTCTATGTGTATGTGTAATTATACATTTAATGTATGTAAATATATATATAAACATATATATATATAATGTCATATATAAAGCTCAGAGGACTTTGATGATACATATATGTGCATTTGTGTGTATACAGTTTTTTGTCAATTCATTCATAGCTTACTCTTTGTGACTTGTTTAGGGTTTTCTTAGCAAAGATATGGAGTGGCTTGGCATTTCTTTTCCAATTCATTTTACAGATGAGAAAACTGAGGCAAATACAGTTAAGTGATTTGTCTAGGAACTCACAACTAGTAAGTGTCTGAGACCAGATTTGAACTCAGGAAAATGAATTTTTCTGACTCTGGTGTCTAGTACTCTATCTACTATATATACATATAATATGTTATATATCTATATCAATTTCTATTTCTATTTATCTGTCTAATCTATCCATCTAGCTATCTACTCAAAGCTTTAAGGACTTTGAATTTCCTACCCCTTGTCTAGTAATATCTATCAAAAGACTAGCCACTTTATCTGCAGTAGGAAAAACTGGACAGGATGAGGTAAGGAGGATTCAAGGCTCTGTGTGTGTGTGTGTGTATGTGTGTGTGTGTGTGTGTGTGTGTGTGTGTGAACATATATAAGGTTCTTCAGATAAACAAAAGCTTTAACAAAATGAGACAGGAGTAAGACATAATACTAGTCCACATTTGCATAGGATAAGCTGAATTACACTGCCATTGATCTCAAACAGCCTACTATTTTAAAAGGCTAACTCCTTAATATCAGTATTCTCCCATGCTCTTTTGTTGTCAAAAATCATGGGATGCCATGATTTTTTTTATTTATTAAAGCTTTTTATTTGCAAAACATATGTATGGGTAATTCTTCAACATTAACCCTTACAAAGCTTTCTATCACAAATTTTTGCCCCCTACTGCCCATCCTCCCTCAGATGGCAGGATATCCGCTACATGTTGATTACGTTAAAACACTTGACAAATCGAATATATGTATACATATTTCCACACATAATTTTTGTGCAGGAACAATCATATCTACAAGAAAGAAGAATCAGAAAAAGGAAACACAATGCAAGCAAACATCAATAGAGAGCATGAAAATGTTATGTTGTGGTCCACATTTCATATACCTCTCTCTGGGCATATATGGCTTTCTTCACTGAACAACTGGAAGTGGTTTGAAACATTTCATTGTTGAAGAGAGCCATGTCCATCAGAATTGATCATCATGTAGTATTGTTGTTGCCGTGAATAATGATCTCCTGGTTCTGCTCACTTCACTCAGCATCAGTTCATGCAAGTCTCTCCAGGCCTCTCTGAAATCGTCCTGCTGGTCATTTCTCACAGAACAATAATATTCCATAACATTCATATACCATGATTTATTCAGCCACTCTCCAATTGATGGGCATCCATTCAGTTTCCAGTTTCTAGCCACTCCAAAAAGGGCTGCCACAAACATTCTTGCACATGTGGGTCCCTTTCCCTCCTCTAAGACCTCTTTGGGATATAAGCCCAATAGAAACACTGCTGGGTCAAAGGGTATGCACAGTTTGATAACTTTTTGAGCATAGCTCCAAATTGCTCTCCAGAATGGCTGGATCCATTCACAATTCCACCAACAATGGGGATGCCTTGATTTTCAAAGAATTAAAATGTCAATGTGTGATAAGAGAATTTCTGGCTTAGCTTCTTACCATCATTTACTTAATATTAGTAGTTCTTGTAACTAGCTAAATCTGCAAAATCAAGCTGGAACATCAAATATATGCCCAGTGTTAACTTGTTAGATTCTACTCTTGTATGTAAATTTAGAGCTTGATTCCGACAGTTTTCAGTGTTTATGAACCAGTATCCTGTTTTACCTTATACAGATTTTTCCCTCCTGCCATCTGTTCTTTGATATGATCTTCCCCTACTGGTTTCTGTAAACTCCCCTTGTTTCCATTCTACCTATGTAACTAAAATCTATATAAGGCTGCTTAAAATTGCTGATCTGGGTCCATTGATTTTTGTATATGCTGAATTTATGCACTGAGCATAATAAACCAGCTTCTCTATATTTCTGCATTGTTGGTGGTTATGATTGGTAGCAGTACCTATCAACAAACCCCTGGACAAATTTTGTCAGAAACTCAAAGGTCATTAGAAAGATGCATGATGGAGGTAAGTAGGCTGCAGCATATTAAATATGATAACATGTATATGAAAAGTTATTAAGGATATCTCCAAAGGCAAATACAACTAGAAAAATATGTGGGCCAGTCATGTATCACATATTTTCTCGATATCCTCCCAAATCTCATTCATAATGGTAGGTTAGACCTCCAGAGCAAATAACTTGGGAATAAAAATAATCTTTGCAGCAACTTTCTCTGATAAGATTTCATTTTCATGGTACAGAAGAAAAGGATTCACATTTATAAGTTTAAGTGTGACTCCCAAATTGTTAAATAGTAAAAGTTATGATCAACAGTATTCTAAAAAAGAAAGCCAGGTCATCAATAATAATATCAAAAAATGCTCCAATTCAATTATAATTATAAAAATATTTCAATTTCATACCCATAAGATTGACAAGCCACAAAAACAGAAAATGAAAGATGCAGGAGGGGGGAAAAAAGGAAAATACTTACATTGGTATAGATATTCTTGGTATATCTACTGTTGAGTTCATTCATTGTGGAAAACAATTAGGCACTATGTTCCCAAAGTTACTAAACTTTGTATTCCTTTTCACCAAGCAATAGCACTATATCCCAAAGAGATCAACAAAAGACAAAAAAATTCATATGTACAAAAATAATGATAGCAGCTGTTTTTGAACGATAAAGAATTACAAACTAGGCAGGTGCTCATTAACTGGGGAACGACTCAATAAATTATGCTATGTGAAATATAACATTGTAATATAAGTAACTGTGAAAGGGTAGGTTTCAAAGAAACCTGGGAGGACTTATATGAACTGATGCATAATGAAATGAGAAGAACCAGGAAAAGTTATATGAAAATACTGTAAAGATAAACTTTAGATGGAAGATTTTGGAAAGATGGCAGAATAAGTTGAGTAAAATTCAAGCTCTCCAGATTTCTCCACAAATAGAACAAATTTGCACTTTGGGGTATACATAGTAAAAATCAAGAAGACTTAGGATAGGAAAAAAGGAGTCCACTTAGTACAACCCTAGAAGATTCACAGAAAGTTTCTAGGCTGAGAATTAACTAGGGTGAAGTACAAACACCTTGGGGCAGCTATTGAGGAACCTTGGTCCTAGCTAGGTTTGGCTAGAGCCTCAGCAGAATCCATAGAAACTTTCACCTCTCAGGCAGTTTGAGGAATGGGACTGAATCTGGGAAGATTAGGGAAATCTAGGCTGATTAGGAATATCAGGCCTCTGCTGTGCTGCAGAGATATGGCCGTGGGTGAGAAGGATCCCCAGTGCTAAGAATGAAGAGGCAGTGGGGCAGGAACACTGGTGACTATAGACATTTGCAAGAGAGTGGATCTCTTGGTTTGGGGTTCCAAGTCAGAGAGAAGAGCTGAAGTGAAAACAGAGGTATCCCATCTCAAAATTAGATTAATACCTCTTATTTGAAAAGAAAAATTAACTGACAAAGAAGAAAAAAACCTGACCATAGAAACTTATTATGGGAACAGGAAAGATCAGGGTTCATCTTCAGAAGAGGACACTGATATATAAAAAAAAGCTTCTACCCCAAAGATTAACATGAAATGGTTACCTGCCCAGAAAGAATTTATAGAAAAACTCAAAAAATAATTTAAAAATCAAATGAGAGACATTGAGGAAAAACTCAAAAAATAAAAAATAAATTAAAACCATCCGAGAAAAACAAGATTATGAAGGAAAAAAGAGAGATAGCTAACTCGAAAAGGAGATAGAGTCTCAAAGGCAAAAATAACTCTTTGAAAATTAGAACTGGGCAAGGGGAAGCCAGTGAAGATATAATACCAAGACATAACAAAAAAAAATTATAACAAAATAAATTATAAAGAACAAAATTACAAAAAACAAAAAAGTTATAAAGAATGAAAAAATAAAGAAAAAAATAGAAAAAATTGTCCTAGAGTGATAGAACATGAGAGAAAAGTAGAAATAGGGAGAATCCACCAATCACCACCTCAATGAGCTCCTGTGTGGAAAACACATATTATATGGCATATTATTGCCAAATTTCAGAATCCCCAGATCAAAGACAAAAGTTTGCAAGAAACAACAAAAAAAGCAATTCACATTCTCTGGAGCTACACTTGGATTGTACAGGATTTATCAGAAGATACAATGAAAGATCACAGGTCCTGGAATCATATCTACCAACAATCAAAAGAACTAGGCCTAGGGACAGCTAGTTGGTATAGTAGATAAAGCACCAGCCCTGAAGTCAGGAGGACCTGAGTTCAAATCTGGCCCCAGACACTTAACACTTCCTGGATATGTGACTCTGGGCAAGTCACTTAACTCCAATTGCCTCAGAAAACAAACAAACAAACAAAACTAGGCCTGGGGCCAAATATATCATATTCAGAAAAAATATACATAGTATTGAATGAGAAAAAAATGGATGTTCAATGAATTTACAGATTTTCAGGACTTTGTATCAACCAAACCTAAACCATTGGAAATTTAGCATATAAGAGTCAATATCAAAGGTCACTTTCAAGGAGTTTAACATGGACAAATTGTTTTTTTGGGCTTTTGGTTTTTACATGGGAAATGTGTACCATATGCTTAGGATTGACATCAGCAATAGGATAGCTCAAAAGAAAGATTGGGGCAAAGTTAAGAAAAAAATAGTAATTATGTTATAAAAATGCAGAGAAAGAATAAACAGAGATATTAGAGGGGGGAGAAGGGGTCTTAAGTTCTGAAAACCTACTCATAATAGGCTTGAGTTAAATAGGCAACACTACATATATATTATGAAGTGTATAGTACCCTCCAAAGTTGATAAAGAAATGGTGAGGGAGATAGTGCCTGACAAGCAAACAAAGAGTGCAGGAAGAAGACAAGGGAGGGATTGATGGGTAGAGAGGAAATTAAGTAATAGCAAGGCAAGTTAAGGAGCAGAATTAAAGCAGAGTCAGCAAAGATAGGAAAGTTATGTGGGTATGTGGGATGGGGGTATGTGTGTGTATATGTATGTGTATGTATATATCTACTTATGCATATATAAATATATCCTTTCTTACCTCTAGCCAATCTGGGGGTGAGAGATGACAAAAGGAGGAAAAAAAGAATAAAGTAAAAAAAGTGCACAGAAGAGAACAAAAGTTCAGTTTACAAGGAAGTCGAGAAAAGATGGATACTCACGAATATAATTTTTTTTCTACTAAGATATAAAATTTCTTGAACTGGTAATTCATTGTTATATATTTTGAATTCTCCCTGGTGTTTTGCTGGGCACATAATAATGTTCCTTTTTGTTTTGTATTTCTTTTCTGGTTTTTTTCTTATGTCTTTTTAAATAAAATATTTTTTTAAAAAGACATCTTAGATTTAAGAAATCTTATTAATGCAATAAGCAGTCATAATTCCAGTGAGCCAGTGTTTTAGAACATTACCTACTACATTACAGAGAGGTAATTGATGCAGAATGAAACCTATATTTTTTGGCTATTAACAAAAGCTAACTTTGTGTTGATCCATTATGCATCTTTGTTATAAAGGTTTTGTCTTTTTTCCATTGGAAATGGAGTGGAGAGAAAAGGAGAAATGGAAAAATATGTTTGGCTATTGCAAAACATTAAATAAATTCTAAAATAAAAATAAAATTGTGACAATCTGAAAAAATACAAAATAAAGAAGATTGGGGTACTGATCTCTAGAAGCTAATAATGATACGAACATATTGAAATGGGGGATTGATCTGATATATTACATACATTGGATACCTATATCTTCTTGGGAAGATCTAGATACCACTAGCACTCTGAGTAGTAGGTGTACTTAGCCATGCACTGGTAAAATGAGGCCAGAGTAAATTGTTACATATTCATGTGGAAAAACCTAACAAAAATAGTTGAAAACCAAAGAAAAGATCATTTGGATAAAAATCAAAAGGGAAAACAGATGTAATATTATATTTGTAATATACTATAAACCACATGGACAGAAGGAGGAAAGAGATTAAATTTAGGGGAAAGGATTATATGATATGGTATAGTAGTGATAGGGGATTTCAATTATTTGGACATCTACTGAATTCCTGTTTCTAAAGCAGAACAAATAATTGATTATTGGCTTTCCTTAATTATAATTTCATTCTTCAAAAAAAAGATAAGAAAGGAAACTGGAATACTCCTAATTCAAAATTACAAATAGACACTGACTGTGAAGTGTAAGTGGTGGTAGTAAAAATAACTATTTCAACTTATAATAGTAAAGCAAGGTATAGTTTGACATTTGTCTTACACTATTTAGAACCATAAGATTTCAGAGAAAATATAAGCAAAATTCTATAGACTTAATTTTTTTTTTAAAAAAAAAGGCAACATAGCTCAGAATGGATGAGTTTTTAAAAATCAAATTCTAAGAACACAAAGAGAAACTATCCTTAATAGAAGGAAAAGGGGGAGTTATATGGTATGCATATGCTAGGAACTAAGGAAATAGCCAAAATTTCTTAAAATACATTTTACTATGAAATGGAGGACAAGTAATAGAGGATGAGTACAAGAGTGTACCATGGTCTTATTGTAGGAATAATATCAGAAGTTCTGAAACTTAAAATGATCTGAGGCTGCAGGGATTCAATGTATATAATCAGAACAGAGCTCTGATATAGAATTCTGTTGCTGCCAGGTAGAATTTGCAGAAATGCAATTTATGTTGGATGCAAGATAACTTTTTCTAGTCATTAACATCATTCAAAAATGGAATATGCACTCTTGGGGGATAATGTCTTTGACTCACCAGAGGGCTTCTAGTAAACTCTGATGACTACTTGCCAAGAATATAAGATGGGCATTCACCATCATGTTGAGTTTGGAATCAGTAGTCTCCAAAACCCCTTCCAAGTCTCAGATTCTATTACTCAATCTGAAATAGAGAAAAGAATGTCAGGGCTTGAGTTAGAAGACCTGGGTTTCAGTCCTGGCTCTGTTAGACTGGAGTGCTCTTGGACAACTCAATTAATCCTTTGGATCTCTTTCCTTATCTGTAAAACGCGAGATTTCTGCTAGATGAGCTCCAAGGTCCTTTTCCAAGTCAATCTATGAGAAAACAAGATTGTAAATGCCAAGTAGTGATGAGATAAATCATTTATTAATAAAAAATCTCTTTCTTTCATATCCAAAATAACCAGCCAATTCAATTATAAAGCAGTGTTATCTGTGAAGTAAGCCCAGACTTTCCAATTGGAGACAGTTGTATAAAGGCACATAGTAACACCTCCCAAAAGACTGAAAGAAAGTATTTAAATTTGTTTTTTTTAAATACATCTCTTCTAATACCAAGTAAACAAGTCCTACTTAAGCTTAAATGCAAAGCATCTTGCAGTTCTTCATAAGACTTGGTTGTATGTTTAATTTGTTTAAAAAATCTTTGAAAGAAAGATTGACAAAATAGCTATAAATCATTTTACTTTGTGTTTCAGGCATTTGCACTGATAATGGACTAGTAATAGTTAATTGCAGTGTATGTCTTCTGAAAATGAAGCCAAACAATACCTCAGACACTGTGATACTGAACAAATTGTTTAAGCTCTCTGTGCTTCAGTTTCCTCATCTATAAAATGCTGAAGTATAGACTCAATGGTCTATAAAGTTCCTTCCAAATCTATGATTCTAATATCCCTTTTGACAGAGAAATGCCAAGCATTTTATTGTTTATTTGACAACAACAACAAATGAGCCCCAAAATGAGGGAGAAGAAAGGGGAAATGTTAGAAAATTTGACCTGAAAAGATAATCAGCCTAGATATCTAGAAAGTAAAAGGCCCAAGAGGGGGATTAATCTTGCAGCTAAATCTCTCTTTAATTTTATTAATCAGACATTTGTCAGTACAAGGTACTTTGCAATTGCTGAAAAACCAAAGCTCGTGAGTAGAGCTCGACACATCTTATTATGCTAACTCTCACTGGGGAACCTTTCAAGTTGAATTTCCTAAAAATTTAAATTCAACAAACATTTACTGAATACCCACTATATTCAAAAAACTGTGGTAGGTGCTTAGGGAGATACAAATAGAAATAAGATAGAGTCTCTATGTTGGAGAAATTAATAGTCTATTTGGGGAGATAAAAATGTATGCCCATAATTTAACTGTAATTTTTTTTAGGTTAATAGAAGAGGATATAAATTATTTATATTTTTATTTATTTATTTTAAATTTTATTTTATTTGCATAACATATGTGTGGGTAATTCTTCAACAATAACCCTTACATAGCTTTCCGTTACAAATTTTTCCCCCCAACTCCTAGGGCAGGATATCCACTACATGTTAATTATGTTAAAATATTGGCAAATCGAATATATGTATACATATTTCCAAACTTATCATTGTTGTGCAAGAAAAATCTTATCTACACAAATGATATATCAGATAAAGGAAACACAATATAAGCAAACATCAATCAAGGGGTATGAGAATGTTATGTTGTGGTCCACATTTTGCATCCCTCTCTCTGGGTGTATATGGCTTTCTTCAGTGAACAATTGGAGGTGGTTTGAAACATTTCATTGTTGAAGAGAGCCATGTCCATCAGAATTAATCGTCATATAGTACTGTTGTTGCTGTGTATAATGATCTCCTGGTTCTGCTCATTTCACTCAGCATCAGTTCATGTAAGTCTCTCCAGGCCTCTCTGAAATCATCTTGCTGGTCATTTCTTACAGAACAATAATATTCCATAACACTCATATACCATAATTTATTCAGCCATTCTCCAATTGAAGGGCATCTATTCAATTTCCAGTTTCTAGCCACTACAAAAAGGGCTGCCACAAACATTCTTGCACATGTGGGGCCTTTTCTTTCCTTTATGATTTCTTTGGGATATAAGCCCAATAGAAATGCTGCTGGGTCAAAGGGTATGCACATTAACTGTAATTTTTAAAGAAATATTCTAATGCAATATTAACCTGCCTATAACTTAATAGATTACCTGAAGCTCAGAAGGTTCAATGAATGGTCTGAATCACAAGCTAATAATTGTCTGAAGCTGGGCTTGAACCCAGTTCCAGTATTGCCTACTATGTCATGCTCCCTCTCCAAACAGCTGAGCACAAATTATTATAATATCATGTACAATCTTCCACAGGATTAAAATGCAAAACAAATAAATAACTACTAGATGGCCTCTTTCTACCTTTTAGTCCTAAATCCATTATCTTAAACCTGTGATTAAGATTGATGATTAATGTTAAGTGGCATGATAAGTACATTTGAAAAACTTATGGGAGTTCAGAGGAAGAACAGATCATGAGACATGACGAGATTGTTAAATTGAAACTTAAAGAATACTAGATTTTAGTAGTCAGGAGCCTGATATTCCAGGTATGAAACATGCTATGGGCAAGTGTAAAGGGTGCAAAATTGGGGTTTGGGGGGTGGAGGGATTGCAAGTAGTCCAATAGCAACTGATCTTTCCTTTGCTATAAACAAGTCAACAAATGTTTATTAACAATTTACCATGAACTCTGATACATTGTGCTAAATGATAGGGATAAAAACATAAGCAAAAAGGTTTCCTGCTCTCAATAAGCTTGTATTTTAATAGGGGAAGACCAGCCTATAAGGGAGTAAAAAAGTATGCAGAGGAGAAACATGAAGGCAAAGTCCAGAAAGTCAGAAGCAAAGTTAAGAGAAGGGTTAAGTTAATATAGCTAGTTTAAGCAGTTCCCTAAATTGAAAGTTCTAGAAAAAACTTAATCAATTGGAAGAGGGAGCTGCAAGGACAGAAGGATGTTCAAGTATGAAAAAATTTCAGAGGAGGAGACATCTACCAGGATGAGAAGGGAGTAGAAAGGAATAAGTATTTATATGCTATCATTTATGCATTACTGTATTAAGTACTTTACAAATATGAAATCACATTGGAGAGATATTGGGGCATGGTGGAGGTGCCCAGAAAATCAGGAGTGGAATCAGGAGAGAAAAGGGGTGAGCATAGCTGACCTGGGCACATCCTCAAAATGGAGGTTCTAAACAAGCAATGAAGCAGTAAAACTTTGAATGGGAAGGTGAGTGTGGAAATTCACATCAATTGGCACTGTCCAAAAGTGTAATGAGCTGTCTTTAACAGGTAATGGGTTCTCCATCACTGGAAAACATCAAGCTGAACCTGGATGTCAACAATGTTGAAGAAGAAATTGCTTCTTGGTTATACCTTTGATGGATAACCACTGATATCTTTCCAACTCTGATATTCTTTGATTTCTGTCAAGCTAGATAATCTAACTTTTCCACTCTACTCACTCAATGCCCACCATCAAATCATTTACTTAAAAAAAAAGACACCCTATTATAAAATAACAGCAGAGCATGCAATGATTCTTTTTACCAACAGCATAGACTGGAACTTGAGTTCTGAAATAAAATATTTACTCCAACTCATTTCTTTATCTCTGTCTCTATCTTTCTCTATCTCTATTTATACACACTTGTGACATAACCAAGCAGAAAATGAAAAACAGTCTGTTTTGAAAGGCAGTCAAAGAAAGTAACAGATAACATTTCCCCTCGATTTCATCTTCTGGGTTATATGTTACAACAAGGTGGTGGGGTAGAACAACTGATAACCCCAATGGTCTAAGCTACTGTTGTCAGAAATTTTGCAGAGTCTTAATTACCCTCTTACTGTTTTAGTTCATGTTAGTCTGGTCTCCCTTTGTTTTGGTTATATTGATTCTTCGAATCTGGATTAACAGCCCTTGAATTCTCCTGGGAGGCAATTCTTGATCCCTTGAGGCTCCTGTTATCCTTATTTATAATTTATAATATTAATAATAATTGTAGCCACCACCTGGATAGTGCTAAAAAGGACCTTATCTTAGAAAACTGAAATTCATTGCTAGTTTTTTTTTTCCTTTTTTTTGCACACTGTTATGCATGACAATTTTAATGGGGTGCTTCCTACCAACTGGTTCACAAAATTCTTGTCATTTTTTTTACAAGATTAAATAAAACCAGTCAGCAGAGTGTGTAAAGCATAAATTACAGATGGCAGTGGGGCAAAGATATTGTGTGGTGAATAAATTAAAGCCTTCAATTATGAGACCAGTAATAGAAGCAAGGGGAAGGAAAGATGAGCCAGCAGGAGAAAAATATTTTCAAGTAATACCTGAAATGAGATGAATGCATGAGATAACAATGCCCACAGATGTACAAGTTTCTGCAAAATAGAGAGCTATTCCCATTGCAGGAAAGAAATTTCTTTGTTGACCATTTTTAGGGAGCAAGTGTTACAAAAATAATATAATGATTATTTCCCCTTATTCATTGGCCTCTAAGACCCCAAAAAGGATAGTTTTTCTTTTCTTTTTGTTATTAAGTGACTTAAAAAAAACTGCTTTGCATTCTGGTGTAACCCTGAAAAGTTCTGAAAAGTTAAACATCTGCCAGTGCCTTATGTAGAAATACTCTGTTCTCT